>JAQGAK010000747.1:0-54447 GCA_034696945.1 Lipothrix lubbocki
TCTAAATATCGGGGTTTCAGGTTGTAGGCCCTGACCCGTACTCCCCTTAGGGGCAATATTGCCTTCAATAGTACCAAAATGTAGCTTGACATCTTAGCAATCTAAAAAAAATTGCTTCAGCATATTCAATCTACATTCTGAACCTAATTTCGATGTGGCAAGAGTGAGTAAAATACGAGTAATCACCCTCTGTATATGGCACATTATGCTTAAGGTCGGACGGAGAAAAATGCTAACTACATCCTGAGACTTTCATCTTTCCAGGAGCGATTCAAATATTACTGTACATTAGTTAAGTTGGGGTCTTATACGTTGACTTCCCTTCAAGACCAATACTCAGTATCCGACGAAGATCATGCAATGACTGTACTTTCTATTTAGCACATATATGGTGCTGGAGCGTTTGTCGAGAATCATAGTATCATGACGAAATACTTGAATAACTCTTTCAAGCTTATGCCTGCAACTATGAATGTATGTATATAGACATAAGTGAGAACACCCCCGTGAATTTAATGTGAGTTGTGCATGAATGAAGACGCGCCGTATATAGACGATGTAGTCTTGGGCTTACTACTGAACTCGTTTCTTTGCGTGCGACCACAATGACGTTCCTTCCGGACAATTAGACCGTAATCACCCATTGTTTCCTTCCAGGATTTTCCAACTCTTTTTTTGTTAAGTTGCTTTTGGGGTTTTCTTCTTTCTGCATCCTAGGGAGGTGCGCTACAGGACTTCTGCATTTGTTTCAGCACTGCTTGTCAGCTTTCACCCATTCTGCACTTTCACATGTCTTTCAGTTCATCATTTATCATATGCTCCCATTTACTTTCTGTTTCACCTGCTTTCGTCAACTTCAGGATTTACCTGCTTTCATCAACCTCCTTTTTTTTACCTTCTTTCATCAACTGTCTGTTTTCCCTGCTCTCATTGCCTTGCAGTTTACATGAACTTGCATTTTTACTAGCTGTCATCGACTCACTGAAATAATTTAGCAAAATTCGTTTATCCCACGGACTGACGTGACAAGTCCACTCTAAAATTCTTCCCCGGCAACCAACTGAACTATAAAGTTGATGTTGCTGACATTGCAATTCATCAATTCTGACCGTGCGAATTTAAACGCCGGAAGTTCTGGACAGCTTTTATGTGTGGTGATGAATTTAAACAGCACGTGTTGTATGCAGTTTTGCCTATTAGAGTTAGCATGCATGTCTTCTCGAACAAAGATGTACAGGGTCAATCAAGTATCGCGTGCCGCTGTAATTTTTAAGTCAGATCCTGCCGCATGCATAATATGAATGATACCTATGTGCTGAATGATAAGATGGCAAGAGCATCTAAACAATGTGACAGCATCGCGGAATGTTTGACTGTCCCCTAATTGTCGAAATGGGAAGACGTAGGAAGGATCTGGAATGAAATTGGATACTAAATCCAGCTTACATGGGACATTAAATATAGATTAAAGTCATTCCCTCCACTTCTGTCTCCCATCTCTTCCTAGGCCTTATCCCCATGGTCCAAGTTGTACGAGCAGTTTGTCATCATTAATATGATTCATGTATCATTAACTTGCGTCTCTCTACCCACTTTTTTATAGTGTTCGGGTATTTTTTTAAATTACTAAACTTTTCTGGGAGCTCAGGCTGGAGTTGATAGTTTGGAGGAACGGAAGGTTTGGAGCCCAGGGAACTGTGCGAAAAATGGTTTACAACAGATTTCAACTAAACTGACGCTGAGCTATATCTGTTGTATGTATATCCATATAATCAACCACTAGTCGGCTGCAACACGCGAGCCGGAATAGTAATTTCCATAATCTACCATAAAAACACCCCCTTGTAAAATAACAATACACCAGTAATAATAATTGTGCTCTAAATAGCGCCGCAATAAAGCATGTGACTAAAACTCTACTCTGAATTTGTCAGCGATCGAGCCCTCACACAATATTTATTACATACTTACTTATAATATTTCGTTATTTCACGGTAATTGCTCCATATATTATTCTTGCATTACCATATGTTAGAACATGTTAGTGGAGCCGTATGATAACATATTGATAAATTTACCATGCGGCATTTAATTATGCATCCCGTAACAGGTAATTTATTAATTTCTCGGAATTCTCACTCAAAGCGAAAGGGAAGAAGTGTTGAAATCAGAAGTCCATTAAAAAAGCTTCGTTGAGGAGGCCGGAGGATATTTACAAATATGAAATTTTGTTGTGTGGCGTACACGTTTTGCCACACTTTTCTTCGTATTCCTGTCTGCACTCTGTAGAACTGCGGATATTTTATAAAGCAGGAGTGTAGATAGAATATGAGGATCGGGAAGCAGTACTGAAATCAAGTCACAACGTGTTTTATGTGGAAAAATATTAGCATGTGGAAGATACTGCTATAATACTTATACATGCTTTAATATCTTCATTTGATATTATGTAGTCTGTAGTGAAACTGCATACTGAACTAGTTTGCTCCGTCAGAAGGATGATATATGAGGAAGAATTTTGAGCATGTTTGAGCTTCCGCTGCAAGCAACTTTTGCAATTTCAACTCATTCATGTAACTATAAGTATATACATACACAATAAGTATGACATAAAAAGGTCTAAATTACATACTGTAGACAACTTTGCTACAGCTCCATGTTTGACATTTCTTTATACTCCACACTCCTTTCCCTCTGTATCACACTCCGGCTCAATGAAAACTAATCTATATAACAACAACTTACGTTCATACACAGGCAGTCCGACGGCACTGAATTTATTAGCTATGTACAAAGGTTGATGTAGTTTGGGGACTATATATTGCAAAATAGCTCCGACATTTTATGCCATTACTCCTTCACTTTCTTGTTGTCGCGAAAACTTGCAAAATCTTGTTTCCTTAATGGCACGCACATATTTAGTCTTCTTCCAGGCACATGTTTGTTGTTCGGGAAAAATTATACATAAGTTTTTAAGGTGAGGATCAAGGAACTCAGATTGAAGACAAAGCATCTCCCCTTTGATGTTAATAATGAGCTTATGCACAATTTAAACATTTATGTAGCAAAAGTTTTCCCATGTCTTTCAAACAACCTAAATTAACGACAATTAAATTATAGACGATAATTTTTTAAATAAATTTAAATAAAATTTAGGAAAAATTATATAAATTTAGACAAAATGTGTAGATACTTGTTTTTACATCACCGAGAATGAATCATTTACACCTTTCCATGTTTATTTTGATTCCATGTTTATTATTTCTTCCAATTAGCACTTATGCTAATACTGATGAATTTAAATATAAAAGTTCTTGATTTTACGACTTTTGAAGCGGATGTAAGTAACTGTGAGGAGTGTGAATTTGAGGAATGTAAATGTGAAGAGGGCAAATATGCAAATAAAAGTTTAATACATGAGTAGTAATTCTAGACACTGTGAAGTGACAAGAAAAGCTGAATGGGCTTGTGAAAATATGCTCTTTGGGAGATGTAGAGCAGGAGGTAATAAATAGTGACAGGTGTGAAGCTACATGCTGGATTTTGATGCGCACTTCCAATAACAAATACAACAAGCTAAGTCAATTTAGAGGCTTTAAGTTGAGACTGAGCGGACGAGAAGTTGACATGATGCATTAAAGATTCGGATATTCCCCTGTCTCTCTCCAGTCTTTCCCAATGCTGCATATTTGTAGGTTTTGTCTATATAGCCAAGCCCTACCGTAACTATTTGCAAGTTTTCGGTCAACTTTTTTTCTAACTTTTATATATTTACTTATCTCCCATATATGTACATCCCTCGCTCATCGACTCCACGACTTCAACAGACTGAACAATATTCATACAAGTTTAGATCACGTAGGATTTTCGAAGGAGCTTTAAGCATGTACATAGTACATAGAGACGGAGAGTGTTGCTATTCGGAGCGAAACTCAGTGGATAAAAAGTCGTTGCAAGATTTAAGAGAAGCGAAGAGCGGAACTAGGACTTGAGCTCTTCACTGTTCCAAGGAAATTCATATGAGGAGGATGGGACGGGTACGTAAAATAGTAACGAAGGAACATAAACGTGAGACAGAGAAGACTGGGAGGTTGCCAAAATACCCGGGCAAGAGAGCAAAGCTTGTTTCTTTCTCGCATCCTCAAGCAACCACTGATAGTGTATGTACTTTATGTACTGCGGGTAACATTTACTCAGGCGATATGCATCCCAGTATGTATATTATTATGTGTGATACAGTATTTGTGTGATATATAGTTATAGCTACATTTGGATTCAGAAGAGCTGAATTGTTATAGCTCTGCATTCATATAAACTCATCCAGCAGTCAAATCGTCTTATGTATGCGCGTTGTATATATGTACATTACTATATATAGTAAAGTATACGTATGTATGCTTATATATGAATGCGTATACAACTCTTACAAGTTACTACATTAGATACACTATAAATAAGTAGCTATATAAGTCAGGCATATATACATATAATCATGGGCACATATACAGAAACTCGGTACGTACATATGTAGTACATACATGTATAGGTATACATTCAGAAGTACATGGAGTACATAAGGTATCCATGAGGTATACAGATACAAGCAGCAGAGTTGTTGGATCCGGAGGAAAGTTGCCTCTTTCTTCTTGCCATGCACAAGATAACTACAAAGTGAACGTTGAGTTCGTATCAACACGTTCCGGACTTCTTATGAGTTGAAGGGACTGTTCAAGTAGAGCGTGACAATAATAAATGAAGCGTTAGCTATAGTAAGGCTCTATTCAGGTAGCACTTTCTTGCAATACCGTCATATTGCTTATGTCACCCAAATGTCTACTTTGTCACGTTTTGAAGCTGGGAATAAATTATAGGCTTATCAAATACTCGTCAAGCGTTTTAGCATATTTAAAAGTATAGTTGTCAAGTATTGTAAGCAAGGTTCTTGAGATTTTAAAGTAGTTGCCAAGTATTATAAGCTAGTTTTCTATTATTTAAAATCAGTTGTCAAGTATTTAAGATAGTCGACTATTACTAGTTACTTATACATTTACTTTATTATTTATAAATACAATTTTCAAGTATCCCAGAGTTAGAGTAGAAGTCTAAAATAAACCCAAAAGAAACATTACTGTCGTAGAAATTAAAAGACAAATCAATGACCCAAAACCTAAAAAGGGAGCATCTAAAGAGGATAATTTTGAAAGAATCTCGTTCAATCTATGTATGTAGTAAATTTCAGCCCTAATCATGTTCGTGTAGGTGTGAGCGGTCTCATTTAAAACAATAATTTCAAACGTGCATGTGGAAATGTGGATTGTGGAGCAGTTTCGGTAGAGAATTAAAACAAGATGAAAAGGCTGATGCAGCTTGGTTTTTGTATAACGGAAGTGGCTGTATTTTTAGGCATCACGTATTCCAAGTTCTCTTTGATTATACTCGAAATCAAAATCAAAAAAGCAGTACTCAAGCTACTCTCCTCGATCTTATAACATACCTGCGTCTGTCATCATCGGTAATATAAACTTTACGGAACAAGTCTATACAGATCTCTATACCCGTCTCGTCACTCACTTGACTGTTGAACATGTGTTGTCACAGACTTTATCAGCATGTACTACTTAAGTACATGCTGCATTCATATTAATTGTGTTGTTTAAGGATATTGCTGAGACATTATTATATAGCTCTGTTGAATCCCCACAAGATACTTATAAGTACATGTAGGTACACATAAGTATATATAGATGCATGTAGGTACATATAGATACATGTAGGTACATATAGATGAATGTATATACATATAGACCTGATCGCAAATATAGAGCGAGTTGATTGAAACACTTGAGCAGCAGTTGGATAGGAAAGTTTCTAGTTTTCACACTAATTGACAACTCTCTCGTATCCGAATACATTGGCCGTGAGAATGTGAATGAGGGGAGATGTTTAAAAAAAACCGAGGGAAACTAGCCGTATGTATAGTTTACGTTAATTTCCCAAACATCTTCAAGCTTCCCATTAGTAATGATGCAGTGAATTAGCCCTGAATGACTTGTTTGCAGAATTGCATCCCATCCTTCTTTACTATCTTAATGTTGTTTGGCTGGTGGGATTGCAAAAATATGAAAGCATTTAAGTTACACAAGTCATTTACTCTGATGTAAATACCACTGCAATCATCTGTTAAGGATGCAGTTAGAGCGCACGTGAAGCCGAAACCTTCCTATCCTGTGCTACTCATATGCTCTCTCTCTAATTAGGATCAAGTGCTTCTTTTTCACGAAAACGGCTTCACTCATACTCTCTATGCTTTGTGTAATAATATTTCTGACTATTTTAAATAAATGTATTCCCAGATTTACTATTTTTAGGGCTTATTCCCCGATTTGTTGTCTGTTGTTAGCAGTCGACGACTTGTTGAGCATGGAGTAATAAACTGTTGTTGGTTGTTATTAAACAAATATTTTTATTACAACGTACATAATAATAATAACCAAACATTCATTACATTTAATAACATACAGTTCGTTAGTGTGACAGATCCTAACCAAAATTCTGAGCCCATAACCCGTTGATTGTATCATGTTTTCAATATTTTTAGCTTTCAGCGAAGATTTTAGGGCACGTAAGTTATTTGCCCTAAAAACTATTATGCTTTCAGGGAATACAAAAATAATTATTATTGCATCCTATAACAACCTAAATTGTTTGTTGTTGTTGTTTTGGGCTGGGATACTTTTCCCTAGGATTTATGATGGATGACAAGATAGGGAGTAGCAGTAATAATTATTGCAACCATTCCCATCTATTAAAGATAATATTGCACTGCTCTCGTGCTCTTGATATTCCTATGGTAATTATACGGAGACTGTACAACTCAGATAATTACAGATGGAACATGTGTAATTATACGGAGACTTGTGTGATTACAGCGGACAAGTGTCATGACTTTAAGCTTGTAGCTAATCTACGCGTATTAGGGGTTGTTCAATTAGGACGCCCATCTACCCTGTAATGATGCAATAAACGTAATAGTTATATAAAGACTTTAATAATATTGAAATAAATGCTTAAATAATTCCGTAATCCATGCTTAAGTAGTATCGAAAAAAGCTTAAATAATTCCGAAACAAATGCGTAAATAATTCCGAAATAAATGCTTGAATAATACTGAAATCGACGTTCAAACAATACGAAAAATTACACCATTGTAATGGCATAGTCTCAATAGTCAAGTCCTTAGTGAAGTTATATGGCTTCTGAATAACCAAGTTCATCTGATGTCGGTCATTAATGGAGGTCATTAAAGGATTCAAATTGAACCCAGCATGAGGTCTTCATTTTCATGTGCAAAGTAGAAAAGTAGTTTTCATTTCTTGTATGTACTTACTATGTGCATATAGTCCTATAATGGATAATAAGTTTTTCGCCAAATCCGTCGATGCACCAGACTCGCGAAGACATTATGTCAAAGTTAATGCTGGTATATGGGCATACGTACAAGCGGCTCTTGCTCCGACCCCGAACGGCGACTGTGTGTCTACAGTGTCATACCATAGGCCAGAATAATCTGATGCAAGTTCCAGAATTATTGAAATTTATACGAGTACTTGAATCGAGATAATTTTTTTCAGCCTCTATGGCTCTCATTTTGCAATAATGTCGAGAACTCCTTGGGAGAACAATTGGATCTACTGTGGATTTAATTTAGAATGTATTCAATTTATTCTTCCGTTGCCCTTCCAAGAATGTTCATCTGGAGTATTTATTAATACATCCAGGACTTTCGGGTTAGCGAATTATATTTTGTATCAACTTGTGCATCTTAAACGAATCCTCGTATCTTTTGTGAACCTTCACTGAAAAATTACAAGAATTGTACAGAAACGTCATCGTCTACGCTAAAACAAATAAGAATAACCTTCAGCATTGTTATGCTAAGAAGGTTTGGAATTTAAGGATGGAAAAAATAACTGTTGCCAAGCTGATGCAAATATAATGGGTAGATTTAAGGCAAGGATTTGATACGTTCAAAGGACTTTATCAGATGCAAACGGTTGACACTTCTGGTTGGAATTTACTGCCGTTTCCGTTCATTTCGTCCCCACACAGTTCCCTTATTTTATTCCTTACTTCTCGGCGGAGACTCATTGTTGTTCGTGCACGGGAAAACACAAGTCTGCTTGACTGTTCCAAAAGTCTTGCTGCTGTTCTTGTGCTTATTGTTAGCCAAGTCCGACGGGATAAAATGTAAATCTAAGAGGCATGGATCTAGTATTATAAACCGCGGCGTGGGGTTTTCTTCTGCTTGATTTAGCTTTGAACATGAAATCTCCATACAATTCAATGGTGCATCCTGTGACTTCCGTACTTCATCCTGTCTGTACGCACTCCGTGGATTTCAAAGCAAAAGCTGTAATTCAAAAGATTGTTACAATAAAAAGCTGGAGATAATTTCTAAATTTATTTTAAAAGTAATTTAAATATAATATAAAATAATACAAAAATTATATAAAACATCAATTTTGAAAAATCAATGACGTGCCACTTTTGCATGAATTGGCTTATTTATTACTGTTAAAACTTATTACAGACAAGAGTTTGGGTGTACATTGCAATATGAATCATATTGGATTAGAACATTTTACTTGAATGAAGCCTCCTCCATTCCTCAAAGAACAGCCGCAGCAATAAGTTTCGCCGGGGTTAACTGATTATCTCTGGATCCATCTTAATAATAGGAGCATACCTTCAGCATTTCCTGTGTAGCACAAAATGCATCCTACTGTAAATAATCTAGTGTAATACGAACTATAAACGTTACTCCGGTGATTGAGCTCCTTGATAAAGTTGGGACTTTAAACTGTGCGTAGGAATTACAAGATTACGGGAGATACTAGGGACACGCAAGATAAGGGGAAAACGTTTATGCAGATAATGCTTTACTATATTTGTCCCAACGTCAACGGCAACATCTTGTCTGTATGGTAATTTTCGGAATCTAAAATACGATCAAAAAGTTACCTGGTGACAACTTGTTGTACAGGTCTTAGGTCGGTTTTTAGCATATAAATCCTAAAGTTTGAGGATAGAAGAATTTTAAACATTTGTTACAATTGGACTTGAATAGTTCCTGCCCAACTGCAGCTCACGTTTAGCACGCCAAGTAAATTACATGCAAGCTTTTATAACATAGTTAAACTTACATTTCCATGAATGTTGCAAAATAACTGAGCACGAGATAATGAAGAAGGTGTGTACATTGTGGATGTAATTGTAAGGTCTTCTCGGGCTTTCCTTGCACGTTCCTCTCGGAAAAGTTTTGACCAAGCCCTTATGAATTATTTACTCATTTCATTTCCCCGGACGACTTGAAAACTCGTTTGTTCCGCGGAGTCCAGGTCATGACGAGACTAATCGGTGGAGATAATTACCGAAAGCTATCAGCCAAACGACTCCCGTGGATACCCGGAGTACTTCTAGGAACTGTAGGAAGATACATATTTTATTATACAGGGTTCTTGCAAGCACAACTTACTTCTTTCATATATTTACACACTTTTAAAATCTTTATAATGTTCAACTATTTCAACCTTTTTCAGTCACAATTCAGATATATATAACGTTTTTAGATACTGAATGTTAGATACAGTCATGACGTTAGTACAGCTGCAACAACCGTAAGGTTCATGTAGATAAGCATGCCGTTCATATAGATAAGTACAACGTTAATAGGGGTATCTTAAGTATAATAATAATAGGTAGATAACATCCATACCGACAAGGATAATGTACATAATGTATAGACCCAAGCCATCCTAGTGCACAACCCAGATAGTCTTTTAACATATAGATTCAAAACTGGGAACTCCATTTTTCATGAGGATGTTTTAATACCTTGAAATTCCTTGTGAGAGTTTCCAGGAATTAAAAATCGTCTGTTGTTCAAAAGTACCAGTCCAAAGGGACGCGTGAATTTTTTTTATTTGAAAAAATGTCCCTGGAATGGTTGTTTCTATGGTATAAGCCAACCAACTCCTTGCGCTGAATTCTGAAAGCTCAACTCGGGGGCTGGCCACGTATCACGTTTTATTACGCACGTAAATACTGCAGTAAGAAGTTCATCCAACATTTACTACCGGACATTCTCTACCTCACAGGACTGACTTACATGAATGAGAAAATCGTGACAACGAAGCTCAGGGACTAAACAGGGAAGTTGCATTTACTTAAGGTTAATTGCACTTGCTCGACAATTGCAGCGCTGTCCTTAACCTACGGTTTTAGGCTTGCAAGATCGAAGTGAAAATTCGGGGGGAATTGCAATTTTATTCAGACGATTTGCTTCGCGATTTGTTGGAGATCTACTTGAAGTTCTGTTCGGAAATGATATTTACTTGACGCCTTATTGAAAATTTTGTTGGAGATATTTGTTTGAGTTTTGCTCAAAACGTTTGCTTGAGTTTTCGATTTAAATCCTGTTCGAGCTGCGTGCTCGAGTTTTTGTTTGAAAATTAGTTGGGATTGTTTGCTTGAGTTTTATTCACACTGTTTGAATTTTGTTCAGAATGTTTCTTAAAGTTTTCTTAAAACGATTTGATTGAACGGTCCTCAGCAAAGACCTAATGCAATGTCCTTTTAGAATGAGAAAGCTGGATGAGCCCCTGAAGAGTCAGGATGGGGATAGGAGTAGGAATAACACCCTTGAGTATACTTAGCCTGACGAACTTTTTTGTTCCTTTTTCCGGTAGAATGAGAATGATTATGTTGGATTCTTACATTGTCCTCTTACTTCAAAGGTCCTTACAGAATCTAAAGTTTTTCGTAAGAATTTAAAGAGTTTTGTTTCAACAAGATAAGCACTCTTTAAGCAAGCAGATTAAATATAAAACAAACATTGCAGAACTACGGCATTAAAAAACCTTCAATATAAATGTAATTTTAGAATCCTTTTTTTTTGTTTTAAATGGAAATTGTTTTGTTAAGTAGTTGAAAAAACTTACATGTCAGCGAAAATACAATATTCCTCAAGTACACATATATGACGTCAAACATCTCATTTCCCCTGTTGACATTTCCACGTTGAAGTGACTTGACTCCATTTACGTTAGTGATGCCACTTGTGCCGACGAATATCCTGTAAAAGTTTCTGTAACTCAACGAGGCTCTTGCGATGAACATAATATTTAACATATACGTATACTATATCCTGTTAGGTCTGCGAATAGGCTTCCAACATTTAAACCATCTTAAAAAATTCTTGCGAAAAAGTATTCTTATGACAGTGGGATTCACAATATATTACATTAGTTGCTTACATGGTTTTGAGATGAAAAATTCTTGTTTCAAGTGCACTGACATTCTTCTTCTGTGCCGAGCTACATTTCGAGTGCATGGAATTTCCTCCCGGACTTATATCAAAACTGAAATAATTAAATTTTCAAGCAGCATTCAAAGTATTTGTGTTATTGTGTTAAAGGTGCAGGAACAACCAAAATTCCTGGAGAATGAGAAGCAAAGCATTACATTTCTTCGAAAAGAAGATCTGAACAACATTGGTCAATGCCTGGAACAACTTAATGTACCATTGTGTGATTAAAAAATACAACCAAAATGTTTAGAAAATTACCTAAAATCTAAATATAAAAGTATTAAATTGCTGAAATCACCTATCCTCTCTAAAATTATAGCCGAATTTGCAATCCATTACCATAGATAATTAGAAGCTGCTTTGTATCCGACATTACAAAGAAATTTAAATAGATCGAAAAATAGTTCAAAGCTTCATCTGCTGAGCAATCGCATGAGATACAGAAACATAAGGTTAAATTCAGCTAGAGGAAGGAGGAAAAGTTTAGCAGAAAACAAATCCTGATCAAAGTCCCACTTAGAAGCTACGGTATCATCTAGCCGTTACCATTCCAAAGGCAATTTTCAAAAGTGAACGGGACTACAGGGAGAGATTGAAGAGTTGACGACACTTGTGTACTTGAGGCAATAACAGTCATTAATAAATAAATGCTATCCATTTGAAATTACTTTCCGGGACTAGACCCTCCAACAACTTAGTTTACATTACTTGAAATAGTTCTTTAGCGGCTTTCTCAAGGTATACGTAATAACAAAGAGTACGGAGCGTATGTGTCGGAGTTGCATTAACAAATTTATAACTGCGTGATAACTGATAAGACTGTCTTTCTTGATGGAGATGAGCGCTTATATTTTGCGATTACCAACTGAAACGCAGAACTTGTAGAATGTTCAGTTGTGGATCGAAGCGGAGAAAAACCTAGAGATATTAGCTTTCTGTCAGTTATTTAGTCGATGTCAGTAAAGAAACAATTTACTGGAGTTGGAAATACTTGGCTTCTTCAACTTACAACTTTCAGTCAGTGGCATGAATAAATTGTTCAAATTTCGCGATTATTTTCTTACATCTGCACGATATATTTTCACACGATACATTTTCTTTCGGAATATATATTTTGTTCGGCACGATGTATCTCCTATAGCATGTCTGCAATAGAAAATATAGCGTGAGTATCGTTGAACTATTGTCTTTTACAAGAGGAGTTATAGTGCATTTAACATGTACTCTCTCGTAATCAGAAAACACTTGCTGAAACACTGAAGACTACTCCAGTGTATTAAGAAAGGGTTGTTGGAGGTGAAGGAACGTCTATTTGGTCATAATAATGTTGCTGTGGAATATACTGAAGTACCGCAAATGCAAGTTAAGTTAGGTACTTGTACATACATACACAAGTAATCTCATGTAGTTGAACATGCATCCAGGGACATGTCTACTTCTGATAAATGTCCCAGAAGCTGACTCCAAAGTACTTTTCATTTATGTACTATCAATAAATGCTGGAGGGTTGCAGGGTCAAAGATGATGGAGCACTTGGAAGTTGCATTCCCCAAGTTATCGTTCAAGTCGGTTGTTTGCAAAACTTTCTCCTTCTTCATCTCGCCTACCTTCCTCTCATGACCATCCAGGATCTTACAACCCGACCAACATTAGATTATACTTTGAATTATATTTCCTTGGAGACAGGGCGAACCACTGACTACTAACTGCCCTTATTATGCTTCACCAAGCCTTCTCAGCGCACTCTGCTTGGAGATGGATTCACCAGAGAATAAAAATTAATTCTAGTCTCTCATGTTATCTCAAGCAATGGTTAAAATCAATCTTGAATACACAATCAAATTAACCAAATTATTATGTCGTATTTGATAATTAAAAGCACAAGTTATCTCGAATTTTGTGATTCATTCAAAGTTTCAAACAACACTCTCACTATTAAATCAACGTCGTTTCGGGTTAGCAGACTTATTATGTATAGGAACGGGTAAAAGAGTTGCTAACATTCTTTGGGGAAATGAAAAATCGCTCTTTTCAGGGGTTTTGTTTAAATTTGTGCACTTTAGTTCCACCATCAAACGCATAACCGCTTGCAATCCTTCAACTTGCTCGGATTAAATTAGGCTTGTGCGTCAAAGCTCAAGGGTGAAAAAATGCTGCACGGTCGATTGCATCTTTTAATTTTGCTTGCGTGAGCAGGACGGTCGGAGAAGAGATTTTTCAGAAGACGAGGAAAGATAGGAAGGGTTCTACAAAAAATCCCGGAGAGGGTAATGTATAAAAGCCTGGCACAATGCAGAAATGCTTGTAGCAATGTAAACATACCCGGTATTATGCTCACAAAGCGTGTTATATTGCAAAGAGAGGCAAGCCTACAGCCTATAGCTACAACCAGAGACCTGAGTATACCGCAAAAAAATTGACTGAACAAAAAGCCTAACTATAATGCAAAAAAGGTCTTATCACAATAGAGAAAGGACAACCTACCAAACTATAAAAAGAAAGGAGACCAGGGAGACTATATAACAAAGAAGGAAGCCTCGTCTACAATAATGGGGAAGGGTATATTTGAAGGAAGTGAGCTTCCTATAATGCAAAAGGACTTGTAGTAAAGGAGACCAGTCTTCTACATTGCTGGTAGCTTGACTTAACCTGTAAAATGATGAATAGTCCTCGGGTTTTTTCCCTCGCACATCTCCATCCGACGATATATTGATGACCTGCTGAAGTTTTGTTCATTTGAGGAAACTTTTCCCGTCGTTTTTCCTCCCATTAGCGTTGACCTCTGAGAAACTTCCCAAACTTGGTCCACATTCCTTCTAATGCGAGGAACATTAAAGTTCTTATCGCTGGCGTAAATTATTATCGAAGGAATTCCATCCGGACATAAACACCTAGAATCAACCAGCCAAACACCTTTATGCTTTTAATAAATTAAACACATGACATGAATCCTGCATTAAACTATTTAAGTTTCATCACCGATCAACATATGGAGAGGGGACGTCAGTCAGATTTCGATTGAGTTCAGCATCGAGTTTTATCTTCATCGTTATAACTTTGGTGGATTTTTATTCGTCGTATTCAGGTTAACGTGTCTGTGTGTGGAATTTGTATTAGTTTTGCCTTCGGAGTGCGTATGTGACGTTTGTATCGCTGAGTCTTCGCTTTCGATGTAATCCTCATATCTTCGATGGAGTCTTCATTTCCCTCGTGGCTTTAGTTAACTTGGAACTTGGTGTATTCTGCGTACGTTCACGGGGAAGGAAACCTACACATTCATCATATCGGGACACATGAAGTGATAATAATCGTAGGTGGAGGTTCAAATGTGGCTTTGATATTCGTCAGACCGGGGTCTACTTACCTGATCCGAAATGCTTTTATCTCACCGAGGCCTATGGAAATTGGACGTAGGAGAAATGTAAAAGTAATATCATGTCAGGACTCAGGACATGTTGTGCAGATCAAATGTCAAACTGACAGGACACGGAATGTGTATCTCTGTGGTTGGCGGATTGATGCCGCCGTTGCGTTGGGGTAGGTTGAACTACTTAAAGCTCTCTACTTAATTCCTGAAAAATGTATCACCTTTAGCTGTCTTGTCTTTTCCGTCTTCTGACAGTCTGCCCACAAGGAATCTCAAATTAAAATCTTGTACAGTCAGCCTAACGCCACTTCCATTTAATTCCACTTGAAGTACAATTTTTTTAAATTACTCCGAGCGACGGGGGTTTAAATATTCCCGCAAATTCCAGGAACAAAGTTTTCTAAACAGAGGTTTCCTAAAATGTCAGGGTTATCCAATTAAAGAAGTCATCAGGGATTTGTCGCCATTTTTATTAGATCCGATGTGTCCTGTATTTCCTACATCATTTGATGTGGAAATGCAAGATTTTAAGTATTGGAAAGAATAGAAATTGATCTTTTAAATTAAATTAATGTTCATATAATTTATTGCTCTTCTTTATTATAATAATTGGGAATAATTTCCAAAAACAATAAACCGTTATGCTCGATGCTTTCATTGCCCCAAAAGGCTTCCACTCCCATATTTCCTTTGTTTATAGTGCCAAAGAATTAATTATTAAAAGGCTTATATACAGTAAATACCACCGGACTGACATGTCCAGACATTCTATTTGTTTCACGAACACTTTTAATCTACATAAAAAGCTTATAAGTACATAAGTGGATACATGAAATGCCATGGTGAATTTGCATGATCGATCCCGCATACGTTTTGAGATTGTGTGATTCAGTTTAGTTAATCCTTGAACGTATGCACGAATGCTGTCCAGTAACTCCAGTAATGTATACATTACAATAATATCATGTAAGTATAGATAACATGTTGATAGAAGTATACATATACACACAATACTTCCATATACCATGGAAATTAATAGTTTACTAATCGCGTGCTGTACAATGTAAGCCTTCATGTCAGTATTTAGTACACTAAATTGATTCGAAAAATGTTAGAAAACGTGGCTTTGGCGAAGGATTGTGCTAATTAATTAGAAAATTCTTTCACATCGGATTAAATTGGTAGGACATCAAAGTCAGGGGTATATCAGTATCATGATAATTATTAAGACATGGATTCCTACCAATATCCGACCTTCTAAGCATACCTAAATATATACATATTATTGTACTTAATGTATTACAAAGGCATAGAGGACTGCGCTGATGAGGTTGAGGGCACGGAGTCAAGTAATAAGATGAGAGGAAACTTAATTTTTAGCTTGGTCAAGTGAGAAATAGTGTTGTTAATGCATTGTCGTCGTCGTCACTATGTAGTGCTGAACTGTGGGAACTGCGTTATTGACAGTTGGGGAGAAGCCCAGCGGGATGCGGGAGATGCTCATATCATTGACAGTACACTGAAGCCAATCGTATATAAATGTGTACTGTTCAATCAGTGGCTCTTCAATAAATAAAGGTAATGAAGACTTGGTCGGGGTAATGGGAGTGCAGTCAACTGAACAAGGCCCTTAACGATGGGAATGCCATGTGTGTCTGTATAGATTATCTATATAACAGTCGGTTTTCAGTATTCCAAACCAAAGTGATATGATATATACATGTCGTCATATCATATAGGTGTGTGTTTAGAGATATTGTGTTACCGAAATGCTCCACCGACCCAGCTCCACCGTTGTAGTAGATTACCATGTCTATATTTATGAATTCGTATGACCGGGCCACAAATTAGCCTTAGTCATCCCGGGACTTACTCTCCCTCTCACAGACTCTCAGCCACAATCAAGTGTGTGTGTATATCAAGTCTGTCATGTATATACACTTGTATTATGGACATTTGGCGCTCAACTCTCGGCGAACTGCCAAATGCTTAACGAGTGTGTAACTACAATGTGGAAACCATGTATCACTTATTTTTTCCCTTGCATTGCCGCTTTCATTCATTAATGAGCACTAGTCCAGTTCTCCAGTAGAGTATAGTTGTCTTTTGTCTTTTTGCAAATGCTTAGATCTTTGTGGATACTTCATCCAAGCTTACTTTAACGTTGCTGAACTTGTTGGAGGGTTTGATGGAATTCAATGGAGAAAGTTGTATTGTTCAGTAATGACAAATAAATAAAGGATGGCAATAATAAGACTTAAATAAATGGGCGTTTAAGGAAGTTGGGGAAGCAGAATATTTTTTTACACAAAAAAGCATCCCATGTAATTAGTAAATCATTCCAAAGCGTTTGTATTTACAACGCGTAACGAGGGTCGAATAATAAAGGAAGTGATGTAATTTTCTATACTCCAACTATATATACAGATACTGTACTATGTATAGCAAGCTCCTATTTATGTTATCAAAATGCTATATGTATAGGTAGTATAGCTCCAAAGCAAGCTTTTTATTCTTTGACTGTCCCTGAGTACACACAGTCCTGCTAAATAAATACCAAGTCCAATGTCCAGAATTATCAAGGAGATCTCAAGTGAAGCGTAAACATCCATTTGCCGATGGTTTCCTTAGCAACTCTCCTCACTCAAAAGAGATGAAAGCCGCTTTGGTCTAGTTATTTGTTGAAGATGTTAAACTGTTGAAGCGTGTGAAATGGAACTTTGGCATTGTTTTCAAAGCTTGTGATGGACACTGGAGCAGAATAATATTCGGAATTTTAAGGGTCGCGCCCGCTTAGAAATTGTTTGAAGACTACTAAAGAGTGGGTCTAAAATGTGAATGTAAAAAATAGAGAAAAACAAAACGATATAAAAAAAATTGTAAAACGAACGGAAAAAAATTCAAAGGAGATAAAAAAAGAAGGAAGGTAAGTAAAACGAAGGGAAAAAACGTAAAATGAGATACAAAAAAGGGAGAAAAAAGAGTAAAACGAATGAAAAACAAAAGAGAAGCCTATAACGAGAGTCTAAAGGAGAGAGATCATTTCATTTTAGAACCTATTGAAATGAATAATTTACGCTGGCAGAGGACTAATGATGAAATTCCTCTTGTAACTTTATGTTACTAAATGTCTATATATACAGATAAATTACTACAGCCCCGTACATTTTACAGCTAATTTTTCTTTATGCAGACAGACAGCTTGCCTGCAAAAAGGCTGCTACTATATGTACATTGTATGTGTATAGAGTATGCAGAATAAAGAATAAAAGCATGCGAAAAAAAAACGATTTTCGTGTCAGAATGAGTTTATGAACTATAGTACTATATACTATATAAACACACAGTTCATATTTTCCGTGACACTGGGAATGACCAATGTACTACTATATATAATAATAAGGCATTTCGATGCGAGGTATTAAATGATCCTACCTCTCGGTATTCTTTTGATAGCGACGTGGCTATTGATATTCATACTAGTGTATATACAATCATTTTTTGTGCATCATGTGTTCATATACGGGAAAAAGTAGTCCACACTGTAGGGATACACGAATGGAAATACATGGGAGAGAGTCTATATGTACATCTATGAACTTTTGACTGCAGCACTGGGAAAGTAGCTCGTTGCTTCTGCGTCTTCTCTCGGTATCTTTTTGTAAATGTGAAAGGCTCCAATTTTATTTCTCACCACGTCATTTCTATGAAATTCAGGTCGATTCAAGTAAAACTTTAGTTATATATGGGGGGAAATTCATTTTTGAACCGTTTTATAACCTTTATTGCCCTACTATTTGTGCAGTTTTGCAAGCTATTTAACTATTTACGGGCTTCTGGAAGGTATGGGAGTTTTTTTTTAAAAGTATGGGCTTTATTTTGCTTAACGCTATTTTTCTTTAGGTAGCCCTAATGGATTTGTTTAAATTCATCGCAGAGTATTTACAGTGAGGATAAGTGTAATAATATGTATTATTTCAAGCACCGAAATGGCTGTCCAGGTGTATGTGTTCGACATTAAAAACCCGGACGACCATACGTATCGACCCGAGGACAGTGTAATCATTTTAAGTTGAACGACGGAATAAGAGCGTTGAGAGGCTTTTTCCGTATTGAAAAATCAACTTTATACAGTTAAATTTTATAGAACAAGCAATTGTTTTCAAATAAAAAATGTATCCTTGAACGAACGTGCAATAAATCCTTTAGGGCAATATACTACCTCTCTAATTATACGGAGCTGCAGGGAGCTCACATCGTATTATCGCTGTAAACATATGTTGGGAAAGTATACAGAACCCACTCTAACCCATATTGATAAGCATGTTGAGTGGTACTTGAGGGCAATAAAACCGTATTCGCATCGATTTCTGGACTTTTTTTTTATGTATAAACAAGAGTCAACTTTGAGCCTGAGGTTTGACTTTAGAGAATGTCTGGAGAGGAACAATATTTTTCAATTAATATTCGCAATGTAGTTCAATTTCTTGTTTAATTTCCAGCCCCTTAAATTTACATTAAGCAATCCCCAATATCAAATAAATAAGGTAGCTCGCGCAATTCCATATTAGGATAGCAATACATTAGCAGTCATGCTAGGCTTCGTTCATGTAATACTCTCAAAAGGACAATTCAATTTTCAGGATCATCAGAATTTCATTCATTTCTATATATGTATTTACTGTATTTTCATTGGATTCTGTATGGAGTTCACACGCCGTCAATAGGGATTTCTTGACCCGCACTGCATGAACCGACCCTCAAAGTAGGCATTCCACAGTACAGGTTTTGAATTTGAAATGACATTCAAATTGTATTTAATGTCCATGAATAGTAAACAGTTGTGTGGGTCGATACAATTTTTTCTGTTAAGAGCCGCTATAACATATTTGTATTCACATTGGGTTATTTGCCGTTTCCGTCAGAATGCTCCAAATAGCTAAGGCTATGGTGAGCGTAGAGTTGTGCCGACAGTAAAATGCCACGCAGGATTTTTATTAGAAAGTAGATTACACATAAAGTATTGAGTATTCAAGGGAGGCCTCACTCTCTGTAGTTATACGTTGATCCGCTTCCGTAATTGTAACACAGGAAATTGATTGAATTTTGCTTCCCAATGTTTTTATCGATTACTCCTTTATATCTACGCCATACAAAATTCACCAGTCTTCCAAATGCGAAGACTCAACTAAAAGGAATGTATCCTTTACACTTTTCCTGAATTACTATCGTTTCCTTTTCAAGCCCGTAAAAGAACGCATTTATCAACATGTATTTATTATAGTTTCCAATTGATTTCGAAGTAAATAGCTATAACAAATATCAATGTTAGTATGAGATCATTTTTAAATTCACATTGATGTCTAATGGTGATAATTCAGATTAAATTGTAGCACAAACATTCATAACGTTCAACATTAAAGTCCTGAATAAATTCAACATTAAATCCTGCAAGAATTCAGCAAGGAAATTCCAATTCAAAAAAACACAACTAGTTAATACAACTGTAGAACATACAGCATTTGTACAGTAAGCACCGAGGAGTTAAATTCGTCAGAATAGAATTAAGGATCAATGCTGAGGAATTGAAAGTGTATTAGCTCAAGTATGGCGTAGTAGAATCCAATTTAGATTGGAATTGGTAAAGGAGGAAACTCATTCGTGGTCACGTCTCAGAAGGTAAGACACCTCAAAAAAGTATTACGAGGAAAAGTGAAGTAACAACAAGGCACGGAGAGACAGATAGAGTATCTTTGTGTAAGGAAATCCTTCGGTGTTAGTGGTCCACATATGGAGAAACCCCACTTTCACCAGACCGAACACAGACATGGTGAGAGGATTTAAGGGAGATGGAAAGAGAGAAGTGATGTTGTTGAATATTGTCTGGGCAGGGCAAGTGTACATAACTGTATACAGTAAAGGAAAAGCAAAAGGTAAAGTACACATTGTATCCGGCTTGAGCATTTCATCCTCCACCATGTGGTTCGAAGCCTCCTGCTGCTCACCATCCAACCTACTGTGACTGATGTTGTGTGAGCAAAACAAAGCTTTGGCATGTAATAAGGTCTTCCTTGGAGGTGCACGAAACTTTCAAGGAGGTGGAATATCTTCGTGGAGATCGACAGCCTTACATATGTTTATCTATAAGTTGGCAACTCCAAGTATAAGATGGAGGTAGACAGTTATAGGCGTTATCCTTTGGTAGGCTACAACAGATATAACGTTTAAAGGTAACGATAATAAGTATAACATTTACCTAGAGAATCTTACATATAACATTTACAATGAGGATCTCACACATAACATTTACTTTAAGAATCCTATATTCAAAATTGAGGTACAGAATCTTACCTATAACAATAAGGTAGGAGCAAAATTGCTGGAGATTTGTGTAGGTGCAATAACAGCAAGCATACGCACACTTGTATATAGAGACTGTCAGAGCTTCTGTATGACCATCGGAGTGAAATCATGCCGAATCTTCTTTTGGCAGAGCTGAGGATAAAAAACCTGAGGATAAAAACGGAAGAGACAACACTTTCTGATTTGAGGATGAAATGTTATTCCATGACTCAGCTTGATGTGAATTGTACATTGGTTATACATTCATTCCCAGTGCTCTGCATTGTGTCCGTCCAATTTATACAATTTATACGAGCCAACATTACATGCCAACAGTGTGCTCAGCATAAGCTTTATGTATATATATATATATAAGTACAACCAATTTATACTCCATACGAGCTTTACATGCCAAAAGCATGCTCAGGCAGGACTCAGGACCAGAGTTAAACAGTAAGAAGGATGCTCAATACAAGCTTTCCATTCAAAAAAGATGTTTCATCGTATGATTCCCAGACAGGAAGAAGGTGGGTGGATCACTGGTGGATTTACCTGTGCTTACGTTTCCAAATACCACCGATACTAGTATACAATTTATTATTACATGATTGAACTAAAGCTTCACAGTAGCTCTAAAGGAACTTATCCAGTATAACATCCCATTATTTCGATAATAAATTAACGGCACAATAATTAGATCTTATGTAAAACGTTACGTATGCATACGATATTATGTTAAGCTCCCTTCACTTGACACTGTGTACCACAATTAATTTCCATATATTTTTAAAGAAGCATATACTTAAGCATATACATACCAAAAGAATAAGCATTTCCTAGTGCACATTGAAAAACTGTGAGACGTTGAGTGCGAAGGTAAAAAAATGGAATACCTAGAATTTTATAGATCCTATATTCAACGCTCATAAAAATCTTCGCGACGTGCTCCTATTTTTGTGTGTCTGCTCAGGAGAGGCAGGATGTTCGGGCAAGATTGTAGCCAAGAGATAGTCAAGTCTGTTTGTGTGTGTCGTGTCGGGCGTTGTATGTGTGTGTTTGGAATAATGTAAGCCTTGCCTTTACTTTGATTGTCATTTCATGGACCAACCGCAGCTACAACGGCACTCCCGTCAATCCCCGTGTGCTCTGTAATTTGCTCCGTACCTACATCTCAGCATGTTGAGTTCGTGTACCACGGAGTTTGCATTGGGACTAAAAACCTATATCATATGTACCGCATGACAATCTGGGATACAAGATAACTTATTTCTTATAGGTATAGTTATATTATAGTACACTCACAGTATATCAGCTGAAAACTTTTAGAAAAAATCAAACTATATGTAATTCCTGTATACAACACAAAGTATATAAGGACGCAGAGTAAAAATACTGATTGCGAGGAAAGCAAGGAGTTATTCTAAATTACACGCACTACAACACTGGTAGACCTACGTAACATTACGGACACTTTTCCGGTTTCATTGAGTTTGCCAACGCATCTGTGTACATCTCTCTCCATTATTTACAATGACCTATAGCACTTCCAACGGATCCTCTAGAATTTCTACATTTTCCCTAAATAAAATACTTGGATCTAACGTCCCCGCCCACCATTTCACCACTCGGCCCCAGCCTTTACAAATCAAATTAAACTACAAAGGAAGCGGTAGTAGCTCTACAGAAACGACAGTGCTCACTGCTGACCATTAAATGAAAAAAATCTTCTCAGCCGCCGACTTTCCCAACCAACAACAGCATGCATGTAGTACAACACTAGCAATTACAGATAGTTTATAAACTTGTAACTTTTTCAACTTCCTGACTCAACCGTCAAATAAGTTTAGCAATACCTTCTGAACACGCTTAATTTTTACATCATTGTGGGGTTTTATTTGCAAAGGCGTTCCAACAATTACGCTAATCCAATTCAGAGCTTAAAACTTATAAGAACTACAAAGGGTCAAAGTGTGAACGGTCGTCAAAACAATTAAGTGTTATTTTCAAGACTGTCCACTGGCTTTTGGGTTTTTGGGTTGATTATTAGGTATCGCAATATTTGAATGACCCGCTGTCAAATGACACATGTGACTACAGGCGGTAGGACGTTGGGAGCTCGAAGCTATAAATTACACAATCCTTCATATCCGGAGAGATGAAAGCGTCAAAGTAGCTCAGTGAGTGATTCACTGTGCGACTAGAATTTTCTGCTCCACATGCCAAAGCTTTGGGCATGCAGTAGTTTTGGGATGGCGAGGGAATGAAAAATACGTGGAAAAATTGGAAATGCGTAAGTGCATGGTGGGGTTGAAAATGGATGGAAAATGGCATAAGGACTTGAATTGGATTAAAAGGACCAAATAAATGAGTTTTCGATCTCCAATGGCAACGACAAATATAGCAATTTGTTTGGTTGGTGTGACATTTCCATGAGATGAGCATTATTATGAGAGTTATTTGCACTTCTGCTGACCAAAGATCCGCCTCATGCTTTACTGCTTCTGTTGCTTCTGCTGGAGGCCATTCCAGCTCGGTTTCGTAACTGGAAACTTGACTCCAAATTACAGTTCACATAAATTCCGGAGCAGCTTGCCTTATTTGATTGCTCATCACTTGTTCCGCTTCAGTTTCATCGCTGGTCACTTGTTTCCAATGAATTTTCATCGCTGGTCACTTGTTCCGCTTCAGTTTCTTCATTTGGTCGATGGTTTCTTTACAAGTTTCATCGGTGGCCGAGGGGTTCTTTGCAATTTCATCATTCGTACATAGTTCCTTTGCAATTTCATCATTCGTACATAGTTCCTTTGCAATTTCATCGTTGTCGATAGTTCCTTTGCAATTTCATCGTTGTCGGTAGTTCCTTTGCAGCTTCACGTTCGTCGAGGGTTCCTTATCATCGTTGGTCGAAGATTCCTTTATCATAGGCCAGTGGGTTGGTCGTGTCAACCTTATTTGAGTATTTTACGCCAGGGAAGGAGAAAAATCAAAGGATGATGAATATAAAGCAAGACGAGCAGTAATAATTGGGACTAAACTGAAGTTAAGACGTTACAAGATACATGAACGATCCTTGGTAATATTTGCACAGATAAAGACCAGAGACGACGACACTTGAGCTGAAATTATATTGTAAGGGGAGCAATACTAGGGATCTTCAGAGAGGACATGAAGGAGCTGGAAACAAACACTTTGTTACCCTAGAACTGCAATGGTTTCGGATGAACAGATTCCCATCGCTGGGAACTAAAGTGATAATATGTCGTGTGGCAGTGTTCGTGGAGCTGCCAGAGGCTTCTGCACTGTGTCTAATCGCCCTTTTAGGATTCTGGTTTATCTGGCAGCTACATATGTACCTACACACTTATGTCCTCCCTGGCTTATTAGTGTTAGTATGCCTTCGGAATCAACAATTCCGGAACCTTGGCCGCATAAACTATGAGTAAATGAACCTATGGAGCATATCTTTATCTAATTCTAATAATAATCGTTAAAATCATAATACTAACTATTAGCAATAATTGAGCGTACAATGTCAGCTCCTAAAAGCTTTGTACTGTCAAGCCCAGCGAATAAACAATGCTCAAATGGGACTGCTTTAGCATAAACGAACGAAATGGGAGATACAATAAACAGAGCACAAGCTGGTGGTAAGTTTTTAATTGGAAAAGTTTTTTCCAATCTCATTTTCTCCTATACACACTGCTCCTTCAGAGTGCTCCGCCTTTATTTCCCCTTGTTTAGTTACTCCAAAAATCTGTACATAGAAGTATACATACCTATATGTATATAGATACATCAAGCGCACGTGAGTTCTGATTCACGATTTTCCATGTATACTCCTGCTCGTCAGGAAGTTCAATTGTGCATACAAATAGTTGAACCTTGGAACTGCAAGAGACATAATAACTATGAAACTAAATTGTATCTAACTAAATATAAAGCTGCAAAACGATGGATCATAAAAATCCTGTGGATCTATAGATCTGCTGTATGCCTCGTCATGTGCTTATCAGTTACAGTGAATAAAAATTCCCCTTATTAGCTCTTGTACACACTAGGAATCTATATACACACACCAATAAGAGTTCAGTATTTGTACAAATGCCCCATGGATTTAAAGAAATAACAGGAATTTATAGACGAATTTGTTGTAATACCATGAAACTATAGACGAATTCATAGAAACACCATGAATTTATAGACGAATTCATAGAAACACTATGAATGTATAGACGAATTCTTAGAAATACCACGAATTTATAGGCGAATTTATAGAAATGCCCCGAATTTATACAAACACGAAGAATTTATGGATTTTAGGGGGAAATCGTAGGACGAAGGCACAACATGAGTAGAAATGATACACTCTATACACCTCTAATGCTTAAACTTGTTTCCCTGTCCGTGCAGATGCTTTTTGTGTATTCACGAGTATGCAATGGGTATGTATAATCAGTATGTATGAGGCTGGTCGGATCCGAAGTTAAATAAGGCCTTTGACCTGGAGATTATAGCCGTGGGTGAACTCATCCAAAAACTTTCTCTCTCGCGTCTTCACACAAGTCAGAGTCAATACAGGGAGTGTCAATAGGTATTCTATAAAGTGGTCCGTTCAAATATTTACCCGCATTTGTTTTTATTAACCTCTCATTGCCAGCTTACGAGAGTCCGTACACTATATATGGATAGCTTGTACATGATACGAGGTCGGGTTACTGAATTAAACCACTGTTGACTCAATCCGATCCGAGACTCTGTACGTCGGGCAAATATTAACTAATCTTAATCTATACTAATCATACATATTTATTTGGAGGGAGTATTTACATATTTATTGTATGTATACATGCTCATGTGTAATTATCAACTTGGATGTAGCGTGATCCAGAAACTTTACGTCGGCCACAGCATTGCAAACAGTACTGGAGCAAAGTAGTGTAACTTGAGGCAAACAAGACTGTTAGTCAACATGTCTAATTATTAAATATACCTGGTATTATGATTACTAAAATTTATAAATGCAACCATAAATATACAGAGCAATAAGGTCGTGTAGTTATGGGGCGTTCACACTGAATGTGCAATTTTTGCTGTTGAGTTGGGTTATAGGCCCTTTTCTTGGGCAGTATTTAGTACGTCACTAAGGTGATTAATGCATTTGACGAGATGCCTCACGCCACAACAAAGGCAATTCAGTCAAAAAGTTGAATATTAGCATGAAACGAACGTTCTCAATAACACAATATAATATTAATAATATTAAAATATAAATAATATTTATAAAGGATTCTCTCATCCATAGAAAACAATTTTACTTGAATAACCCCTTCTATTGACGGAATTCAGGTGTGGTCGTACTCTCCAAGCAGTTCCAACAACAACTATAGAAGTGGCGGTATTGTGAAATCTAATAATTCCAGTCCTTTATTCCATCCAGTAAATTACAAGCCACAATGTTGATTTAGTCTGATTTGACTTCGTTGATTCCTTGAAGTTCAGTGAAATATTGGATAACATTGGGGGAGAAATATAATAAAGGGAAGGGCTATTGCAGACACGTGAATGCGGCGTGAATACAAGCAAATAATACATATTATTTGCTGGCCATTTCCAACCTAAACAAGTGTTTCCTGGTAGTTTTTACGCCCGCCATTTGTATTCACCCACACTTTGACACGTAAAGTCATCCTGCTGACTTGCGGGGAGAGGAATCTTTCGGAGGAGCAAAAATTAAAATTCCAACGACTACCAGAACATTAATCTTTATAGAGTTAAAGGCCCTCCGTCAGACAACATCGTCCCGAGTATTAGTAAATCCATACAGTTTGCTTTTAATCACCCATAAATTTCCATTAGGCGTCAATCCTTACTCAAACCAATGTGATGCGCCAGACCTATTGATATTCATGGGGCAAAGCCGGAGGCAAATGACTCGATGAGACACCAAAACTCGGGACCTTTGCAATTCTTGTCGTCGTTAATGCGTCTGTCAGTCGCTTGGGCATATAATGTCGAATTACTTACTTTCCGCAGTGTGTTTATCCTGTCATTATTTCCCGGGACCATCAACATTAAAGAAATGTTTCAGAGAATTTAATCATGGAAATTTATTTAGCTCCGGGACGACGAAACGGAATTTATTCGTAATTTAGAATAAACGATTTCAAAACATATGATGTAATAAAAGCTCATTTAAATAGTAAGACAGACGATTTTCAAGAAGAGGGTTGTAGACAAAATTATTTTAGAAAAGACAATATTTCAAGAAGGCTGACTTGAGGAAGTCGTGGCAGCAGGAGCTTTTAGAATCAGAAAAAACCTCTGATCACGGAATGAGCCGGAAGCCTGGAACCTCACAGTCTGTTGTTGGAAGTAGTGGGGCATGGAAAAGTGAATTATTTAGTTTTTGGTAAAATGCATTAGAAATCAATTGAGCTTGAACCTTCATGGCTGACTTGAGGCCCTGACAGTCTTACTCGAGCGTGTATGGGTACATTACATTGCACGGAGTGGCGAGGAAAATGAGGTAAATTAAGGGAAAAATATGGAAATGGGGTGCAGACTAGTGAGAATTTGTAGCCAAAGTTACTCGAGATGAAGATTATATTACGTACACGTATGTGTATGTATATACATGTAATGTGGATACATGAGAAAGGATAGTCATGTAGATACATAAACTACTGGAAGTACTTTCTCTCCATTGAAGTCATGTAGTAAAGTGAACATTCTCACTCTCACACACATCTACTCCACCATACATACACACACTTCATCCCTGTGTGCGTCCGGCAAAACTTCGCGGCAAGGTTCACGTCACAACTATTTCAACGAATCAAGTGCATCCCTACAAGATTTATAAGTTTGCAAATTTTACTAAGCAAACGGCGCCCTTCAAAGTAATGACGTTCTGGGTACATCAAGGAAATATATTCAACAAGATTCCAAACGATTGAAATGAATTAAAAATACGAGGGCCGTTCAAGTAGAACGTTCTTGGATTAGGCTCCGGAATAACAAAATTCAAAATTAATTATAATTAATTAAATTAAAGAGCAACAGTTACAAAATACTACATTGGATTCATTCAAATAATTCTTGACAGAGAATGTAACATTCAAAATGAATTGCAAATAGCTTCGATATAACTTCATGACAAATTGTAAATAAATTCAAAATCCATGCAAATATTTTTTTAATGATGGATAAACAAGAAAAATTGTAAGGATTTTAGCATGGGTGAGGACATGACCACGTGGAACGACTTGACTAAAGGCTGTCACTCTTAGAACGATATCATTCGTTGTATAATTTATTTTCCCCGTGTGGTGCATGGGCTTAACGCTAGTTCATGCAATCTGCGGGTGAGAGTGTACGAGCTGTTGTGATATTTGTTGGAACATTTGCCGCCACTGTGCGTGCATAAGTGTACATAATAATGCTGTATATAGGATTGTTGGTCCTCTTATGCTGTTAAGGCTTGAATTTGGTTCGAGTTGCTCTGATGGTGCATGCAGTTGTCTTCTATTGATCGTCCTCTTTCCGACTTCCACTCTATTCAGCAGTAATCCACCCCGTTGGTATTCACGTTGGGACGGAGGGAGCCAGAGAAAGAGTGTAGAGGCCAGAGGAGCTGGAGAAACCAAAGAATATAGAACACCAGAGCAGCGAGAGGAACCAAAGAATATAGAACACCGGAGCAACTGGAGAACAGCAGCAAGAGAAACCAAACCAAAGAGAGAGAGAGAGAGAGCATGTAGAACAGCGGAAGATATAGAACAAACAGAAGGACGGGGGAAATCAAGGCATGTAGAACCCTAGCAGATATAGAACACTGAGAAGATGTGGAGCTCCCCAAAAATATATAGAACAGTGAAAAGATGTAGAGCTCCCCAAAACGTATAGAGCACAAAAAGATTTAGAACACCAAGACCAGAGGATATGAGAACATCAAGCTAGGGAGACCAAAGCTTAGAGTAGAGCTGGGAAGAGCTACACAGGGAAAGCACACAGAGCTACCGGAGAAGCTAGAAAGAGAGAGAGAAACCATGTACATAGATGTGACAGGATGAGTACAGTGGAGAAAGCTTGTGTATCAGAGGAGCAAGAGTGAGATCACGTTTGCTTTTGCTCTTTCTTTTGTATCCCCTATCCAGCTAGTACTTGTAATAGGGATTTAAAGTCCAACTCCTCAAGCCAGCCAATTTATTTTTATTGGGGTAGCTCCCATATAGATACATTAAAATTCTCGCTTCCATCTGCCCAATTTTTTCAATCATACCTACATATATGCAGGATACAGAAAAAATTCAAAAAAACCTTGGTGCATCTCTGTCCATCCGTATCCACAATACATACCTAGGTATCCACATGTGTGTGGTGAAATCCCTGCACTCCTCCGATGTTTCATCGGCAACTTCTGCTCTTGTTTATTGCGGCACCGCTATGCTAATATATAAAGGTTTACGGCCGCCGTTTTGCTAATAAATAGATTGCATTACATGTTTGATAACACATAGGTACATACATGTAGTTAGTACGTAGTTATAGTGTATAACCTGCAATACGTTTATGTATACTCATGCCTTATGTCTATGTAACGCATGTACGTATTGTAATTATATACAATATTTAATGTATATATTTATACGTATATATAACAAGATACTACATAGATATATACATACTAGAAAGCAAGTATGTACTATACAGCAATTATGTATTATATAACAGGTATGTACTATACAGCAATTATGTATTATATAACAAGTATGTACTATATATAGCAAGTATATACTATATAGCAAGTATATACTATATAGCAAGTATATACTCTATAGCAAGTATATACTATATAGCAAGTATATACTATATAGCAAGTATATACTATATAGCAAGTATATACTATATAGCAAGTATGTAATATACAGCAAGTATGTACTTAGTAGGCTATCTGTTTTAAAAACGCGGCCATGTAGGCCATGCAGCCTTTGCATGGGGCATTGGGCCTGTACATAAATCGTGGATGTTTGCCGTGACCAAAACTCAATGTTAATTTACAGTGTATGTAAAATGTAATTAAAATTGACGTTACGCGGTCCACATTTTTCCACAACTGAGTTTCCACACAAAATTGCCTTTCCGGGGGTTATTTGTCCGAATTCTTTGCATACAAAGGACGGAGCTTACGGTCATAAAAGCGGGTGCTCAGGCTGTGCTTAAAGTCTAATAACGGAGATTTGTAGGAAGAGCGTATTGGGGGGAAGTAATGCTTATGTTATGTAATATGTGCTTAATGTAAGGGAATAGAGAGGACGGAAGGTACAAATCGTACTCCTTTATGCACAAGCTGCTTTTTAGACGCCCATAAGTACTAGTGGGAAGAAGCTACTATGTTACTACTTGTGTGTGAGCAACTTCCTTCATGACATTCTTCACTTTTTCCATACTTTCTCCATATGTACGGGAAATTCACAAAAGGTTTTCCATGGGAATGGGCTTTGTGTTTCTGGTAGACAAGTCTAAACTGTGCGGACATGATGGTCCACACAGAAGTCATGGTAGTTAGTAGCTTTTGACCTGACGGGATATGAGTTGGAAGGTAAAGGAAAGAGGAGGCTTGTGAGTCTTTATTCTTTTATTGGCAATTTCCTTAACTTAGCCTTTTCCTTTTTTTTTGCTTTTTCTCCTCCAGTGATCCTTCTTCTTTTTCTCCTTTACAGATCCTTCGTGGTTCTTTTTCGTGTTGAGATCATCCTTATTTTTCATCTTTTTTGGCTCTTTTTCTCATTGCGATCCTTCGTGGTTCTTTTATTTCATATGGAGATTCTCCGTTTTTTCTCTTCGAATCTTCTTGAAGTCCTTTTTCTTTTTGAGATCCTTCCTGGTTCCTTTTCTCATCACCCTCGTGGTTCCCTTTCTCATCGAGATCTGCCTTAGTTCCATTTTTCATGGAGATCTTCCTAGTCTTATTCCTCACTGAGATCTTCCTAGTCTTATTCCTCATTGAGATCTTCCTAGTCTTATTCCTCATTGAGATCTTCCTAGTCTTATTCCTCATTGAGATCTTCCTAGTCTTATTTCTCATGGAGATCTGCTTTGGTTTTATTCCTCAACAAAACATCGTTCTTTGGCTTTTCCCATTGAGTTCTTGCTGCCTTTTCCCCTACTTTTTTCTTCTTCCAGTCATTGATCACCGCCTTTTAATGGTAATTCAAGCGTGGATAGGGAAAATAGACCGAGGTTGTAAAGGAATTTCTCCGTTACTCACATTTTTGCTCAATTTCCATCGCTCTATGATTTCATCAATAAAATAATTTTTCCACCTCGTTTCCCTTCCCTTTGTCTGTACTGATCCCAGGGCTCAAGCTTTCCTCAGGAGTATTCTCAATAGCGTAGTCATCTCTTATTGTTTTTTTGCATTGGCTTCCGAGTTCTCGTTACCGTGTTTCTTTTTACCCATACCATTTCTTATCTCTGCCATTCCATTGTCTCTCCCGTGATCTCCTCTTTTGCAGTGTCATCCTAACTTTTGTACTTAACTGCTGTCATCTTGAATATTAGTCTTGTTTTAACTGCTGTCCTTTTATTCCCCATTTCCCAGAAGCTCTCAGCAATTTGGGGAATTTGCAAAGTTCCAGGAACTTTCTCCGGAATCCTGCCTGCAAAGTTAAGATAATAAGGACATGACACCTTGTATGATCCTGTAATTTTGCTTTATGTGGAACGAACATTAGGATTCTAGAATCAATTGGAATAAAGCGTTTTAAGGAAGGTACTTTGAAAGTAAAGACGACAGATAGACATTATTCAGTCGACTTGTGCCCAATAATTGTATTATCTATAGCGTCCTTAGCTTAGGCTTGATTTTACGTCCTGAGCTTGAACTAAAACATTTTGCGTACAAAAATACATAGCCCATAAGGAAGTACGTAATGCTACAAAAGGAAATACATACCGTCGGTTAAACATGAAAAGGTACTACAATTTTTTCTTAACGTTATGGGTTAAAATTTATTTGAGCACCTTTGCAAGTTTAACCGAGGATATATGTATACATAAACGTATGTATAATTATATAAACAAATTCCTATGCTAAATCAGTCTCCGAATTGTAGCCTGAGAAAAGCGCAGTAAGCAGGAGAAATTTCTCTTTACGGAGGATTTAGTATCTCTTGATTTGACTACTGTGAAAGAGGCTTGTTTGTATGTACTTAACCGGATAAAAGTAGGCTGTGCATATAGGGACTTAACTAGCTACCGTGGAATTTGCATCATCTGCTTTTGAAGGGGAGAGAGTGAAAAGAAGTGGTAATGAAGCAAAAGCATGTCCCAATTGACAGCCCGCTTGCTTTTCATCTCCGCCGTTCCAATTCCCTCTTTTTTTATACTCGGCCGTAGCGTTTGACTTTGGCATGGAAAAAAGAAGAGAAAGTATGTATAAGTCATCTTCACGTAATGCGTTAATGAGTAGGTATACCGTTGGGCCCAGTCAATGGGGAAGGGATCGACAGACAGAATGTCTAGACAAGCAAAATGTTCTCTCCTCATAAGTACACACTATAGATACAGAAATCGAATATGTAATGGTAATAAAAGTTAATTCAACCGGAAAGCATTTTCTATCCATTTGTTTGGATGAACTTGAACTTTTACAATGGAGGTTTGAGGTCGTTCCACTGGGTTTTTCCTTATTAAGATTGTGTTTACTGTACGTGGATTCTGTAAAAAGAAATTAAATCGAAGACGAGAAAGGTCACAAGTTAATAATTATAAATTAATATAGTTTTTTAATGTAAAAAATTATTAATATTTTAATTGGTTGGAAAGGGGTAAAAGAATTTATATTTTAATTATTTATACGAATAATTTTTTTTCAAAAAAATAAATAAAATATCAGGTTAAAAAATGATAAATTAAATATTAAGATCCGCATATATTTATGTATGCAAGGAGGACACGGATATTAAAAGAGGAGGGCACAGATGGTAGCAATTAATTACGTATGTTTGACAGGTGCTACGTGAACAGTCCCTTTGGTGTAAACGTGAGGAAATAATATTCTGTTTAATAAAGGATGTGTAAAATTAAAGGGGGAAGGATTAATGGTACTGGTTTGGCTTTCGTTCGCAAAAGAATGTGTGTGACCGCAAGGACGAAAGAAGATGAGAGGAATAGAATAAAAATCCAAGGAAAATTAATCCTGGGGCTCGACATGTCGAATAAGCTATCGTAGTTCCGGAATAACACTTAAGTTCTCAACATGTGGTGGGAGATTTGGCGTATGTATGTATGCATATAATTATACTATAGTTCCATGTGCGGAGCAGGGCTGGAGAATTAGAGAGACCTCCGCCGGAATCTGCGGATGGAACACCAACTCCTGGTGCTTCCCCGCTACTGCAGTAATAATATTTTATTGGGCTGCAGCTCCACACGTTTAATTTGCACCGAAGTTATGTTATTACATTCCACATGTGCAATTTACCTACAGCCCATATTGTACTTATTGGTTCCGTCCTCACCAAATGTTAATTATCCCTGTCAACTTCCCTCACGGTCAGACGCGGTGGCGGCGGCCATATACACTACAGTCTTTACACTTTTGGCCAAAGCCTCCGCTGTTTCCGAGGTTATACTGTACACAAATATACATACTTATTGCTGGTATAAGATACTTCAATGTTTTAACTCCATGGACGACTGCCATTCCAGAAATTTCAAGCGCCTCTCGTATTTTCCCCAAAGTCTTTACTCACGTTTGGCAAACGTCGAGTCTTGATTAAACCTACTAATTTGTAATCGGTAATTGTGGCGATCTACTCCGAATAAGGGCACCTATAGTTTATAATGCCCGCAATTCTCATTGACTCGCCACTATCATGCGTCCTCTATCCTTACCATAACCTTCCTCACATCACTTTCATTCAGCCTCGCCTTTCATGTCCAAGTCCAAGCACTCACTTTGATTCTGAATCTTCTCAGAATACCAAATGGATTACATAGATTGAGGTATAGATACGAGTATATAGAGATAATAATGTCAATTCGTTTGTATGGAGACTGTCAAAGTTATTTTAGAACTAAAGAATACGAACTGAATGCCGAGACTATTTTGAACCTAAGACTCTAAAATTGAGTCGCTGCTTTCAAGATTAGATTTCGATAGTTGAACCCCGTTTCCACATTAAGTTTACCCTATTTTTAACATATGGAAGGTTTGGAAGTATAGTATATGTACTTCTAGTAATTCAAGATTCTAATGTTGAGTCTATTTGCAACGTAAAATAGAATGTTATAGACCTATTTTCAATAACACAAGATTCAAAAGTTGAGGCTATTTTAGAACTCACTAACGGAAATCAAAGCCGTTTCAGAACTTAGAAATAGTTATCGAAGCTAGTTTTGAACTCGTAAAGAGTATCTCAAGATTTATGTCAATCATAGGACCAAGCGGAAACGATTTTCAAAGTTTTTCTAACATCACATCAAATGTAAGAAATCTTTATATTGTAGATGCAAGCAATTTTAGGAAGTTTAGAACATGAATAGAAGCCTTTGCGGATCCCATCAAAATATTTTTTGGCTATCTTTTTATTTGATTCCTATGCTACAAAAAGCAAGTCGAATTTTAGAAGCATGAACCGCAAACTTCAGAGCCTGCCTTTACATATGACAAAAAATATACTTTGCTGGAGCAAGTTGTAGTAATTATTCCGGAGAGATCCGCCTTCGGATTATTGGCAATTTGCTAATGCCATTGATTTTGTAGATAAAGAACGTGAATATTTGGGAGGGAATAAAACCAAGGGAAGGGCTGTTGATTGAATCTTACTGCTGTAAATAAATAAATAGATATACATAATGTAGATATGCCTCGTCTTACAGACCACTGTTGGAGCCTTTGACAAAGCACTTGTTCGGTTTGAGTCCCTCTGGACTCTCCCATAGAGCTTTTCTGTTTTATGCGTGTATGCAGGACTGGGAGCGAAGAAACTTATGTTTGGAGACGAGATATTGGTTGAGCGGTAGAGAGGAAAGAGAAAAGGAGGAAAGTTGTTTTTACTTGGTGAGCAAGGCATTCAGGTCTATTTGGTCTTCTCTCGAAAAGCAGCATTTGTCAAGTGGACGTCTTCAAAGGAGAATTCATTTGGAGTAAAGCCTCCTATCCTTTAGAGCTTAGTCAGGAGTTCTGTGCCAAAGATACACTTAAAATCTGGTCTTGAGCATGTGGTAACAACTTGTTTTCCACCATCATGGATCCTTCAAACAAGTTCGTTTGTAGTCAGCATCACTAAATGTATGAGGAGGACTACTGGCAGTCCTCACGGATGTATAAGTAGGACTTGACTATAAAGATGGGGACTAGTCGGAAGATAAAGAAGGACTAGTCTATGTGAATACGTAACGAGGACTACTAGTTTACTTCGACACATAGTTTCTTATACTTGAGGAGGACAATCCTGACTGTGGAAAAAAAATCAATTGATGTTATATGTAGTTATTACATGTGTGGTTGGGTTTATTCTGGGCATAGAACCCCTTTCTTCTGGGTAGACAAATGCCTTTTCTGGTATATAAAGGCTTGCTTTCTGTTATACTTAAACCTTTTTTCTTGGTATACAATCAACTCTCTTGGCGGTATACCAACAAGGATAACCGGATGATATTCATAACATTTCACCTTTCGCTCATCCTTGCGTTGGCAGTTTTCATTTCACTTCCCCGAAAATTGTATTTCCTCATAGTAATTGTAATGCTGAGCATTACATAATATAAAATGGAATCCTGCTTTTGTTTGAGGTTCGTGGGAACAAGGCTCGTTCAGGGATCACGTTTGGCAATAGTCTACAGTATGTATCGGCAAGATATGCTATGTCTTGAGATAGACCTAAACTTCAGATATGATGGTAATTCCGTTTGTAGGAGCGTTAAATTATTTACCTTGTCCGAAATGAAATGTGATTCACTTGAATTTACTTTGCATTGTCGAGCTTTATAGACTTCTCGGGTTGTTTATTATTGTAGAGAACTCAATTATAATTTACTATCGAGTTAGAAATTGAAATTATATGTCGAGTGAAAAACTTAAATTATATGTCGAGTGAAAAACTTAAATTATATGTCGAGTGAAAAACTTAAATTAAACTGTAGAGTGGAAAGCTTAAATTAAATTGTCGAGTGAAGAACTGGAATCATATTGTCGACTGAAGAACTGAAATTATATTGTCGAGTTAAAATGGAAATTATATGAAGTTTTGACTCTGAATGGAAGTAAATATTGAATCTGAGGAATGAAGTTACATTGTCAAGTTGAGAACTGAAATAAAATGTGTGACTACAGAAATGTAGCTGTATACCCGAAATCAGATTAAAGTTACCCAGTGGGCTTGAGAACAAAACGAAATGTGACAATGTTCAGTTTGGAACAAAGGTCATTGTTAAGTTAAAAATAGAAGCATAATAAATTGAAATGTCATTGTTCACAGAAAGTGAACTCCATTGGGTGTTCTTGCTTATCAAAATTGCATTTTCGACTGGAATTTTTATTTGAATAGACCCAAGGGCGGTTATTTCAACGGATTTTCCATTATAAGAATCCATGCCCGTCTACAATGTTTCCAATGGTTCAAGTGTAAAGAGTCCATTGGCTCAAGTGGAGCTTTCCGTGCTATGGAACATGTGAGAAAGTAAAAAATGGGTCGTCTTAATACCTTCCATTTATGATGATACTCGCGTGTGGGTAATTTCCATCCTCGTGCTTTCTTCCTCACACACATTATTACTAATACTCCCTTTTCTACACACTGCACTAGCATAGAAGTGATATGCTTTTGGAAGAATTACTGTAAATATTTTAGTTTTCGTGTGTCTCAGGCAAGGTGGAGAGTATAATATCTGCTGGTATATTCTGTATTATATAGGGAGAAAGCATTATGAGGCTTTTCCACCTTCGAAGGAGCCGTTGTGCGTCGTCAGGTATAATTTTCGGACAGGAAATTATATTCTTTTACTAATGCTTCTATAGGGTGACAAATATCATTAAGCTAATTAGGTTAGGTTACTTCTGGAGATGGCACTATACTTTTCCCCATTTAAATTACATTAAGGCAATCCACACTTCTTTACCTCCCGGGTTTCTCGCTCCCTCTGATCAAGCCTAGCCCAGACCTTCCATCAACTATCGTCACTCCAGTGGGCTTGACTTCTCCTGTAGAATAATTGAATTAGGCCAAAACTAACGGTGAGTTTCCACGTGGAAGGGAACAAGGATTAAATTACCTTTCAATTCTTACACAGTCTGTAGTACAGGATGTCTTCTCCTGGGCTTTCGCTGTACAGGTTTTACTATTATAACAGTGTCATTGTTGTACAAGCGGTGTCATTTTTATATGCGCTGTGGCATTTTTTTTATTAGTGGTGTCATTTTTATTTTCCTCTATACCTATAGACGTGTCATTTTTATTTTTCACTCTACCTAAACGGTGTCGTTTTTATCATGTTATATACCTAAACAGCGTCATTTTTGTAGAAAAGGCGTCATTTTTATATTAACCATGTCATTTTTATATCAAGCAGCTGTGTCACGCTGAATTTTATTCAGGCATTGAGGCTCACAGTGCCGGGGTGTTTTATATAATGTATTTGAGATAAAATGTCTCACACAATGAATTTCACAGTCTCCTAAACGTATTCTTGTACATAAGGCTCGTTCATTGTAGGTCGAAATTTAATAAAGTGTCGCACTCCGCCACAACTCTCCCTCACTGTTACTCTGTTTCCAAATAATTTCGACAGCTCCTTCGTAAACTTGTTATCCCGCAGTATTAAATTACTCCTGTCTAATTCCCTGTGCATATATAATATGTGCGGCAAAAAACGGGATGGCGGAAAATGTGTGACAGAGTCGGGAATATTGAAGTTTGTGTATGGATAATTACATATGTAGTATGAATTATGAGGGTATGAATAGCGCGAATAATTTTTTCCCTTACTGACAACATTCACATTATTATGCCTGACCAGCCAGAAGGAGAATTATCCTTGTCATCGTCCGTATATGGCACCAAAATACAGAGGTTGTTTCCCAAAGGAACACAATCAATCATCTTGTGTAAATCCGAATAACAGAGTGATTACTCGGCGATAATGTGTGTAATATGGAGGACAGGAGCTTCACTACAGGAAATATTATTTTACCCGAGCAGGGCACCACGTTTATAGTTTCACTCCGAAGCAATTACGAATGCATGAGGCAATACTTCACTAGCATATACAGAAGCTTCACTACTAATAATATGCAGCGAGCTACGGCTTGCGTGTATGTCTATATGTCAAGTATGGCAGCAGTTGCTTCGCACAAGGTGCTCACCAGAAGCTCTGCTCTGGAATTTTTGATAACTTGATAACTGAGAAATAGCAGCTGGTAGTATGGAATATTCCAAGAATGATGACAACATCCTGGCATTCCAATACAATGTTACCACCTTGGTTCTATACACAGTTGACAGCCTGAGTTTCAACTCTGGAGTCTTATTCACCACCTCTTTCTATAGCTCTCTCTCTCTTTCTCTCCTTCTCTCTCTCTCGCTCTCTCGGTGTGTGTGTGAATGTTAATAGTACAGCGAGATAGTAGGCGGGTGGGGAAATAATAGATTTCATGTAAGTATGAAAAGGACCCATCCATCTAGTCACCCTTCCTTTGTTACCATTTATCGCCGTTGGTGTTTCCCAAAGGAAATTCATTCTATCGTATCGTCATGCTCGCCTCCAATGACTCGTTCTCCTGACTTTCTCCGAACAAAACTGTAGACACCAAGATGTACATATGATGTGCACCAATTCTGTAATACCAAACTGTATATTTAGCACAATATATACATAAATGAATATGAACGTAAGGTGTATACAGCTATGTACAAGCGTTTAAAATGCATATAAGGCTGATGAAACGTATGTACAGATACAAGGGTTCAAAATTATACCTGGAAGCGTATAAAACGTATATAGCCTTCTAATTCACCAAAATAAAGCCAAGCCATATAATTCACCAAAACTGTATAAACACTGAGCTGTCTACTCCAAACTGTTCCACCCGCTCTCAGCCCCGAATGTATACCATCTTATTGTTAGTCAATAGTAGAATACGGAGCATTGGAGGTCTGGTAGGGGCCTCAAAGATTTTAGTAAGAAACTGTCTGGTTTGCAGTCATTTCACAAAGGAATGCGGCCGTACTTACATATATCTCTGTATGTCTTCTGTATGGATGTCAAGCTTTGCGTTAGCACCTCTGCAAAACTTTTGTTGATGAGCAAATTTTTCATTCGACTCGACGATGAATTGCACTGCGAGATAAGAATGCTTTCAACGTTTCAATGGTTCAGTTCAATAATAGCGGCAGCTGCCGGAAGAACTACAAGAATGCCTTCCTTCCCTGTAGAAACCCAACTTTAAAGTACAAATTACACATTGATTTTCACTCCCAAGCCTGTCAGTTATAGATCCGGGTACACATACGGCCGTTTTATAGTTCCAACTACTTCAATTCTCATATATAGAGAAGCGTGTGCCTATATTCTCATTTATATTTCAATATGAGTATACATACATACATGTAGACTCAAATTATCAATTGGAAGACGTAGATTTTAATTTAGAAATCAGCATACATAGAATCTCATTTATTGATCCGAAAGTAAACATATCGTTGGCGAAGTATCAAAAAGTACAAATTTCTGTGTTAAAGGTATAGAAATTGATACTTTGGGATCCTTCGCCTACCATATCCATGTTTATGCCTCAGCATACATACTTTATATACATTTATATACTAGTTTCATGTATTCAATGAGTCTTGTAATTCAGGTAGATACTTAAACAGGTCATTTCTTGCCGAATCGAATTATGCATGTGTGATCTTGACAAACCATTGGTTTTTAAACGCAGCTCTTAAAACATGTATCCTTATACTGATCTATCTAGTGAGTTGACACCAAGTCAGGCATCTTACAATTAACTAGTTAGTCCGGCATCTCACAAGTTTATCTTTGATTGAGCATTTCCGAATACTTTTATCAGTTCAGCAAAACGTTTGTAGAGCAGGGACGATGAAGCATAGTTTGACATTTGCGGATAGAAAAGTTAAAGTCTGTGAAAGTCTTACACTTTTAGTTTTGCAAAATTTAGTATCGCTTTCTCTATTTACCCAAGGTTCTATCTATGTATCTAATAAAGTTTCTATATAGGGACTCAGTAAAAAAGCACCGTAAATATTGTGGAGAATCCGACACTTGAATCCTTCCTAAATAGTCTAGTTATAGAACAGTGAGTACCTATATTGGATATCCTCACACGTCGATTTTATGGGGAATCCTATATGTATCTGTGTATACTGGGGCGGCTGCGAGCTTGAAGTATATACTAGATAGTAGCTATCTATAAGTTCTTAGTACTTAAAATATAAATCAATGAAGTAGCTATCTAATCGAGCATCGTCAGTGTGCACTCAGTATAATTATTGCATTAATGATTGGACACACTATAAGGTATATACTGATTAAAAGCATTGTGATTGAGATATAGGTCAGAGAGAATGGACTAACTAGATTTACTCGACGGCTATATAGGAACATACAGGTACACTACCACAAAGTCAGTGGAACCCGCAATGGCTGTCAGTTGGTCCATAGAATTGGGATCGGACAATGTGGAAAGTGGAACTAGTGTTTTTGTGGAAGTCAAATTAGCTGGCTGAGTAGAACATACCGAGAGAGGAAAATAAAATGGCATTGTTGAATGGAGAATGAGCGTTGGCGAAGGAATGAATGCGGTTCGGGGAGAGTCATTGACGTCGGGTATTCATTCGCTGCTCACTCACATCATGGCATGACAAACGAGCCATTCCCTCTGGCTGCGGTTCGGGAATTCGGTCAAAATGCTACAGTTAAGCTTGGAATTCATGCTGAGGAAAAGTTTTATGGGATATTCTTTAATGATATGGATGAAATGGAAGCCGCACAACAATGTCACTGTTATATACGTATTGACGGTCCAGTTATTCCTATAATGATCCCGCCCGGGTAACCGGGCTGCGCTCTGTAACTCCATGGACATTGCTACATATTTTATATTAATTCCTTATATACTTCATAATATAGTCCGGTTCCCCGAGTAGAATTCTGTAGTGGCTGAATGGCCATAAACGACGAAAACTCTCTCGATGGAGTTATTCAATTCAGTTCAAAATTTCCAGTAAGTATAATGGTAATGCACATAATGACATGACAACGTCCTAAGGGCTGAAGGCAACTCATCATAATGCTCCCAACTATTTATAAGTTCTTCCTACGACGAAATAGAAATGCTTTTGGAATTCTCGATGCGGTAAATCCCTTCACTGATTCACATCTTGACTCACAAAAATTCCTTCCAGCCTTTGCCTTTGACGTCCTTCTTTATGCGGTCCGGGTTCCTTGCGAAGCCCTAATGATCCATTTTGCGCTCCCGGTTTATCGCCATCAACGTCCAACCTTTAGCATTTCGCAATGCCTCTCTTCCTAACTTCCTACAGTTTCAGGATTGACGAAAAAATTCATTTTTATTAAGGCAACATACCCACGCTACAGTCCTTAATATTGAAATCTTGTAACAATCTTATTTGGCTTACTGTATAATATTTTATCCCGCACCACGTCACAGATACTAAAAGCAACTAAATTGCATTGGTCTATAAAGAAGATATAAAGTTCGTACAGACTTTCAGCGCTGGGTTCACATTTTGTTCGCTGAAATTGAAAATGCAAAATAAGCAGGCCTTTCTGTAACATGAATAGGTACATAAGAACGTATGTTGAAAGTAAATATTAGAGGAAATTTAAGAGGGGAAGCGAAGTTCTTTTTCATTCGAATGCCATGACGTCATCCCATTCACGCCATGGTAAAATCATACGACGTGGACAAAAAGGGACGCTTTTGTCGTTTTTGCGGTGCCGATGTCGTATCCGTATTTTCTGGTTTAATGTATCAGTGATATTTAAAAAAAATTAAGATTAGGGCTTCTGTGCAAATTTAATTTGATGAAATTAAAATATAAATCGGTTTTCAATATTCACGGTCAAAGCGAAGTAAACATTAAATAATGAAGATTTTGAAAGTTATTCGGAGGTCATAATAATTACTACATAGGTCATAATAATTACTACGTAGGTCATGGAAATAACTTCGGAGGTCGTAATAATTACTACATACGTCATGAAAATAACTTCGGAGGTCATAATAATTACTACATAGGTCATGAAAATTACTGCAGAGGTCATGCAAGGGACGTCAGAAGTTATAAAAGGGACTTCAAACGTAATAAAAGTGACCTTTATAGATAAAAGAATTTCGTAATTTGTGTCGTCAACCTTGTGAACTTCACCTTAAAACATGTCGAGAAGTGATGGATTGGTATAACTGACTATGATTTTGGTGAACTGTTGGGTGACTTTCTTGATTTGATGAATATAATTAAATTTAACTAATATTTGCACTTCGATCGAAAAAGCTGGAAATTATATTTGTGCTTCACAGGCTTAGATTAAAATTCGTAATTCCCGTGTTTTCATCTCGTTTCATGTTGAAAAGCACTTCATTTGTGAAATATCAAATTGTAAGCGCTGTTAGTTAAGTAGGATTAAAGATGTGATGTCAGGTAATTTAGGTAATGGTTCTCGCATTTTCAAAATCCCATGCATAGTCAGGAATGGGGGAAATGGGGACAAATTCTGCATTGCAGACATCAAACAGCAGAACTTACATTTCGGAGCAGTTCAAATCTCCAGAGGGACTTTGTGTCATTTGTAGGATTTACACATTCTCGTAAATTAATGGAGCATAATGATGAACATGTATTTCTCCCCATTACTTCGTGATTACGATACAACTTACAAATCTAAACTTGTACTAACTGACAACTTTTTGATTCTTTGCAGGTCGTGCTTGTCTTTAAACTCAGTATTGCATCATTGGTGATATACTTTATTGACGCTTCAGCGTAAGTTGATTACTTTATTTATTTTGAATATTTTGTATCTGTGAGTTCAATATGTAAATTCTTAACAAGCAACAAAAATTAATCCCTGATTATGTCTAATCAACATTTTACTTGTTATGCTTCCAGTGTCGGAGTGGAGAAATGTCAAAAATGGAGTCAAAACACAACGCAGCAGATCGACTTAGCATTTAACATATTTTTCATGGTGTACTTTTTCATTAGGGTAAGTTCTTGAACTTCTTTTCCTAACTTTAGTAATTCATTATTTTTATTAGTTTGTGAAAGGGAAGGATTTTTAATGATTTGATGTCATACATGTCTTCCATCTTTCGACTTCGAAACTTGGCTGAAAGTTGGATCAAATGTATTAATGAACAATCAATAGACACTAGCTGTCGACATCTTTTTTAGATTCTAGTCAGTTTTTAGATAGTTCCGTGTAATTAAAAAAACTTGAGTGTAAATTAGGTATAGTTATGTTCTATGCCTTAATAAGTTTTAAGTGTATTCAGCAGTTTAATATGTAGTGAATATAATGATTCGTGATTTTTTTTCTATGACTTGCTGTTGTGCATCATCCTTGAACCTCCGACAATCAACTCGACGATGTTCCTATTTTTCTGATGTAATCGTGGCAACTTTCGATGATGACGGACACCATCAACTAATGATGAAAAATCTTTACGTTGGCTTACATGTGCCTGGCTGCCACATCTTTGAAACGATGTTCCAAATTTAATGGTTGCTGGCCTTGACGTTGTTCTAATGGGGATATTTGTGAAAACAGTTTATAGCAGCGTCGGATAAATTATGGTTTATGTTGGAGATGTACTCCTTCGTGGATTATTTCACGATCCCTCCGTCCTTCGTGTCAATCTATTTAGATCGAACCTGGATCGGGCTTCGGTTCCTTCGAGCCCTGAGGCTCATGACTGTTCCCGATATTCTCCAGTATCTAAATGTTCTCAAGACATCTAGCTCAATTCGCTTGGCTCAGCTTGTCTCAATTTTCATCTCTGTATGGCTCACGGCTGCTGGCATTATTCACCTGGTAAGTGCCTCCACTTCTGAACTTTTTTTTCACTTCTTTCTTCTCATTCCTATTATTCTCACACATGGCTTTTATTACCCGAAGCATTCTAAGCCAAGTAAATCTTTGTACGAGTTTATCTTCTTTCTTGTAGCTTACATTACTTGCTAAAACTCACATCATCTACCATTACCATTACATGGGCTGGGAAGAATTTATTGTGCAAAAACACTTTCAAAAGTATTTCAGGGGTTGGGACCAAATGTCACGGTGGGACTACAGTGCACTAAGACTGAGCGCACGTTTACCACCCATCTTTTAGCCAGTTGACGTACATTATTCTATTTTAATAATCTATATATAGACTCTTAATTCCCGGAGTCGACCCAAACATGTATGAAATGGGTCAGGCTTAAGTCCTCTCAGAGTCTTTGGTCTCTCATCCTGAGGTAGAGATCACGCTCACAGCTGTACTTACCTGTACATGTCCTACATTAGATAGATCTTTTTCAACCCTGACGCAGTTCCTATAGGAATAGCTTAACTCTGCGGCAGAGAACATACGCTATCTCATTCTTTGCTAAAACTCTCAAAAGCTGCCGAAAAGTAATAATTTTTATAATGTATGTTCCATCCAACGAAATCGACGTTGTAGATCGTTTTTTTGCACGTTGTAGGGACTTATTCATGCGAAGATAGCTTACTCTGGGCTGAATCGATACGTTTTTAGCAAATAATATGACTGATGGTGTAGCTCAACGTCCTTCTTACTTAAAGTAGCAGTAAATTTATGTTGACAGCAAAATATGTGAAGTAGCAAGTTGGATGGATTTTTTGGTAAAGATGCTGGAAGGAAAAGTCCTGTTTGCAAAGCCCGAAGTGACTAATACGACTGGAGGAAAGCTGAAAATTTTGTTAAAAGCATCTGTGGCGTGTAGTATAAGTGTGCCTATATATATATCCGAGCAAAAAATAGTGTACGTATGAGTATAGGAAAATAAATTTTAGCATATAGTTTTCCTTTGTTCCATGCTATACAAGCGAGACAAATTTGATGTTGAAGGATATGGCTTGAAACTAGCAATATAAAAGTTTGGGGGAATTTTCATCTCAGCCTTCTGCAGGGCTAAGATAAGGTTTCTTGCGTAATTGATTAATCACCAAGAAACTTGTCAAGATGCTGGTTGATACAAAGATATGGGCTCTCTAAGTATTCCCGTAGTTTTAAAACTTGGCTATATGTTCCGATGATGATCATAGTTTTTCCAGGCGACATTTCCTGGGCTTCCCCTAAATTTTGAATATTTCCCTTGCTCTCTGGAGTTTCTTCGCGTGTTTTACTTTCCTCAGAGCTACATCCTCATTTAACCTACTGGTTCACCCGTTACAACCAGGATTCAGAGGGGAACTGAGAAGTTTTAATAGGGCAGTAGGGATGGAGGAGAGTATTTTCAAGTCCAAAGCAATGTTTGTGTATGCACGTGAGCTTGAAATATTTCAAGTGTGTACATAATGAACCGAAGTATGTATATCTTGATAATTTCTAGCTGACTGGAGTCCGATTATAGAAAATCAACCAAGTGTTCAGTGAGTAGTTAAAAGGGAGTTGAAAATCCTCCGGGCATGTACTTTTCACTGCACAATATAATTCCTGTTAAGTTTTGACTGTTAACTTTAATGTTAGCATACACTACGCTATTGCTTTTCCTTGTTTAACTTTGCGATGCAAGTTTTAGCAGGATCATGACGAGTCCCAAACTTGTTTTATTTTCCTTCTCTTCGGCTGACGAAAGAAGCTGTCAGAAGCAGTTGACGCCTCCGAAACTGACTGACAGTTGGCTCGAGACTCGCTTCACATCAGCTGATGAACTAGTAGTAGTCGGTGCAGGTACCCAAATAAACTCCTTTGTATCTCGATACCTCCTTTAACCTACATTTAGAGTTTTGTCTTCCGTGCACGGGATTCCCTCTTGGTCTTGATTTTTTTCTATCGGGTTAATGACACCAAATTGCATTGTCTGTAGCGACAACTCGGTGATTCCTAAGAGAATGATGTATGACAGTTCAGGAATTCAGAATGTTAATGTCTAGAATGGATCTTAATTGCAGCAAAAATGCGCTAAACATAGTAAGCATGCTTTGCTTAATACTTTGAAGTTAATACTGTGTTCTTGTTATTTGATTTTGTATTGACAAGTTCTGTTCTGTCGGAACCTTAATTCAGATCAAGATTGGAGTATTTAGTAGTATCACATGTGATGCTAAGATATAGAAGAACATGGAATACATAAGGATATAGATCCTGGAATATGTGACATTGAGGAATCATATACCGAACCGACGGAAAAAATAAGTCCTGGTGGATGATAGTCTAATCCCTGTGCAGCCCGAAATTTCCGAATTTCCCCACCCCGTCGTTCTCAGCGGATTAAGGAGTGACGGATGGCCGAAATCTTTCGGATTACCCTACTTTGAGATTAGTATATATCCAGATTGCTGGTGGACTTGAGCCTTGTCACCTTTATGGAATTGTCGCTTGCTAATAGTAGTTTGTAAACCAGAAATATCATTGTTGTGTAAAATGGAAACGTTGATAATACCCATGGAAGCAAGGATCCCAACTTAAGTTGAAATTCATTCTTTTACGGGGGGATGCTGCAAAAGTAGTAGAAATGTAGCATCTAATTCTTATTAAGCGTTCTCATGTATTACAAGCACTAGAATCTATGTAAAGAAAATGTTTCAGTATAATACGTTAAGTAGAGTGCTCCTTTTTAGGATGTTCCTTAAGTGTAGGATTGTTATTGGAGTACAACGAAAGCTTTAGTAGGACGTCCGTTGTAGTTTGAGTCTTTAATTACTGTAACAGGATTTGTGGTACTTGCACATCTTAGCAGGGCTCTGGAGTTTAGTGCTGGGGAGGGATACAAAGGAGGACAAGTAGTATTTGTAGAGGAGAATATAGTAGTAGCAATTAAAGTATTTCCTAAAGTATTTTCTTGTTTCAGTAGAATGGTTCATCCCCACATTATTTAGGGCCGGCCTAAAATTTATAGACACGTTCCCTTTTCCCCATCGAGTTTAGTTTCCATTTCCAAAAAACAGTAATGTAACTTTAAGACAACCTTGTTACATCTATGTCCTCTCCTTGGGTGTAAGTTGTGTTGGGAGGGAACGAACTGAATAAGGAAATATGACACTGTGTGCAGAATTTTTGTCTATTAACTCCAGTTTTGCTTGCTTCTGCTGTCTTCTCCTGTAACTTTCTTGTCTACTATAGGGCCATTTAAGTTTGTAGGTTGTAAAAGACGCAGCAAATATTTAAACTTTTAGTGGAATTACTCGGGAGCATTTTTCTTCCGACTTTTATTATTTGTTTCCCAGACTTGTCAGGCCTATTATAATGTAATATGTATACGGGAGAAGACATAGTTAATGTTCAAGTAACCACGAAAAGTTTTTTTTACGAATTAGGTTTTTTTGTACTCCGGGATAACATTTACTGGGGAATAAGGAGAATTCTTCCTATTCCCCATAGCTTCAGTGCATGCTAAGCTTATGAAATATATTTCATCTTGCTTAGTATAGGTTCTAACCACTATATGTGATTTGTACATACATGCAATACTTACATAACAGTACATCTAAAGATATAAATCTATCTTACAATATTGTATATTCAGACAATAATATATAGACACAAACATCCTTTGACATACTTTGACCGGATGCCTTTGACAGGGAAATATACCTTTTTGGGTTGACGTCTCGGGCCTGTATAAGTACTTGGAATGATAACTATAAGTCATAATAGATGTTAAGTACAGAGATGGGTTTATGGATGTGGAAACCCTATATGTTAGGAGATGATTGTAATGCAATATACATATGGTTTTGTAGTATGAAAAAGTCACGGAATTAAAAAAAAATTGCTGCCGAAGAAAAATCCTTGAAAGTTGAATATCTATGCTTGTATTGTATAAGATAATATATTATGCATGTAGTTGCAGTTAATGTATCATATAGGGAGATACGACGAAGCATTACTAGTCCACAGTCCATGCTACCCAAAAGCGAGCAAAACCTTTGTTCATTCTCTCCTTTGCTTTAGCATCTCTCTTCTGTCAGTTGATAAAATGAGGGCAGGGTTTGGAGTCTTAGAGCAAGAGAGAGAGAGAGAGCTTGGATTGAGGTATACAGATTTGTACTAGAGAGCGAGAGAGAAAGCGAAGATCCTCTATCGTATATTAATACTAGTGTTGATGCAGCTTTGGATTGTAGTTGTACACAGGAGCAAGTGTAAAATATTGTTAGTCTCAAACGAGGCAGAATGAAAGTACGAGAGTGAAGGAAACGAAAGACGGAGTCGAACGGGAGTGACAGGAAGCATTTATCTTCAAACACATTATTACGCTTGCTGAGACACACTTGTTTTTTTCACTTGAGCTCCCATATTCCTTCCAGCCTATACTACAAGTATCATGTATACAATAGAAATATACTCAGGAAGGATTTGAAAGACATTTTCTAAGCATAGCATTTTTTTAAAAAAAATACAAAGCTTATTGCTACTTCTGTATCGAGGAAAAATCCTGTGTGTTATTGAGAGAAATTACTAGGTAAGGGAACATTGAACGTAAGGGAGAAATCTTTAGCCCACGTCAAGAAATATTAGTCTATTTTGGGGGTAAAACAAAGTGAAGGGTAGTATCTTATTACGACTTGATCAAGCTTATCCCACAGTACATTATATAACATTACATTATCCTGTAATAGATCATAAATCGTGACTTTACTCACGAACTGTTGTTTAATGTGTTTACCAAAGATTCTTATTTAATAATGATCATAAGACCGGGGTATTAATTTTCTTTTAGCAGCTTATTCGATGCCGACATCATATTTGTAGGCAGGGTCAGCGATACACTTAATTCTCAAAATCTGACTTGAAAAAAGCCGAATGATGTTTGAGCTGGGCTGGAGTTCCTGCATTTAATGTACTATGGGTTAAAAATATACAGAGGTGGTGTAGTTTATCGGGTGTCCAAGCTCAAGTGGTCATACTTTGAGGCCGTTTATGTATCCATTATTGCCATCTCCGCTTCGTTTGTTCCCGTCCATTAGCACATGTTATAGGAAGTGCTTCTTTCCAATTCCCTCGTCTTCCAACTCTAAAGTAGTACCTGCTTTCTCTAAATCCTTGTGACATGTTATTCCAAGTTGGGATCGACTTTTATCATCAATTTAATGTCAGTAATGGAGGGAAGGTATTGAAGTTTGATTCGAGTTAGGTGCTTCGTTCGATTATTTTTCTTCCTGTTTTTTCGGTTTCCTTTTCCGTTCGGTTTTTATTTCTTTTTCCCTCCGGTTTTTCACTCTATTTCCTCTGCTAGTTCTGTACTTTCCCACTTTATTTTCCCAAATGGATGCATCGTTTTTGTTCTGGTTTTTTAACATAATTTTTCCTCCGTTTTTTCTCAGATCATTTTTCAGGTCGTCAAGTCGTTGTATTTCGAATGGACATTTTCTTGGAATTCGGCACCATTTTCTCGAGGGCATTTGTAACTTGGAATCCCTTCAGTTTTTTTTCAATTCCAATTTCAATAATAAATAGTTGTAGCATTTCTTTTCTTCATGCGATCATAGTTGAAGGGATCTGTAAGCCAGTGGTTCTCTCCTAGTCCATTAGTCATACTGATTTGATCTATTTGACAGTGAAGGAAGATCAGTGAGTGGATGAATTGCGGAGTCAGGAATATGGATTTCCCATTTAACTTCTTAAATCGATTAGAATATTCCAAGGTTTTTGTGTGTATGTGTGTGAACGTTGAATGAACCAAGGTATTCCAACTTTACTGAGGGATGCACTGGACAGGCGGATAGTAATAATGATTGATGTTCCCTTCAATACTGATGAGGTTGTTGGTGAGGATAAAAGTCATGCTTGACTGGGGGTAAACCGTGACGAAGAGCTGTCGGTGATGGAGAAAGCGGCCTAGTACTGTCATGAGGTATAGGAAAAAGCTCGGAATCGGATTGATAGAGGATGATAGAATACCCTAAGAAGTGAAAATGTGTATAGTGAAGGTTTTCTTCGAAATTTAATATTTGATGACGCGAAGGAATTCCGAGGATGGAGTCAGGGATATGCGTATGTACTCTAAGTTTCGGAGTACCTAGTCGGGATCTTATGTGCTGTCAGCAATATTTGTCAGGGATTAAAATAATTTTAAGTGCAATAATGCTTCCCGAGAGTAGTGGTTGAGGACAAGTCCCACATTTACGTACATATGTCACATACATATCCGAACTCCCGATCAATTATTAAACCCGACCAGGAGCTCCTTTGCTCTCTAAGTTTCTCTCCAGTAGAATAAGTTTGATACTATATTCTGGTGGCAGCGGAATAATTTAATTTAAGAGTCTCCGTTCATAATTTGGGGACTTTCCCTTTTTGTTTAATACTTTTAAATACTATTAAATAACGTCCTCTCCCTTGTTCGCCGCGATATTAATATTCGCTAAAACTACTTTTTCAAATTACTCCCAAATCTATCTTGCTAAGTGTCTTGCTCTGCTTTTATACATATGTATAGATACATATTATGTAGTCAGTAGGAGAAGACGGAACTATTGTCAGGAACATACTTGCTTCTCTCTCAGTTTTCACAGTTTGTTCAATCAGTTTGTTAAATGTCGAAATGAAATCTTGTCAGGAATGAAATAAGCCGACAGATCGAATTCTTTGAATTCGCCAGTGACAACGGAGATAATAAATACTAGGGGTCTATTGAATAAATACTCTATGAGATGACATACAGTATTTCAAAGCAGTTTTAGGTGACTACAGTTATTTTCCAGTAGTTGTTCATCTTCTCTTTCACACATTTACATATACATACTTGTAGTGTCAACTTGACAGGTTGTCAGTCGCCTTCAGACTTTGGCATCAGTATTGCTTCCTCGGTGAGATGTTATTGACTGAAGGAATACAATGCACCAAAGAGATAGACAAAGGAGCAGGGAGCAGCAACTACAAGGAAGATGGCTAAAGAACTTTGAAAAGAAGTTTTTTTTGTAGTAGTACAAGTAATCATAGTCGGGTATTATCTTTCTTCCTTGGAGTTAAGTATAAGTATATAACTAGTTTATAAGTACATTATAATAATAGTACCGTACTGTAGTTCCTTATTATAGTACCTTTTAGTATTTGTTTTTTATACTTATAATTGCACTACTATACACAATATTTTATAAATGTGAATCCGTACTGAGTATTGCCAAAGAATTAAGGGGAAATCTTGTTCATCTGTAAAAAAGATGAAATCTTGTTAGAGTAGTAAAGAAGATACAAGTGAGTAGAAAGTATAGAGCTGAGTACCGGCTCATCAATGTGTTGTGGTTTAGGAGCAATCAAGACGGCACTTCATGAGCTTTTAGGCCACTTGAACTAAATACATGAAAGGAACTCACTTTTTTCCATCGAATCTTCTCTTTGGCTCTAAGCTTCTATGTATAAAGTATAATAATATAATTTTTAGTATCTTTATATCTACTTGTACTAAGGCACGTAGATAGGATTTGGAGATAATTCTTGTTGAACTTTTAGCTTGTCCCTTGTATTATACTCGATACTTATGAAGTATATACGGTAAGTTCCTTCCTTGAAGGACATAATGGTCGCATGAGTGGTGCTTATTGTAAGTTATACGATCCGACGCGGATGATGACAAAGAGATCAGCTTTAAACATATGTGTACTAGTTATATATATGTACTTCAGTAATAAGTACGGACTTATTTGTCATATATTGCTGGACACAGAGAGAAAAGTAAAGGAGGCGATGGGAGCATTTAGTTTTGGTTGGGGTCTAGTGAGGCCTTAAACTACTCTTTCGTTTCTTTTCCAATCCAATCCTTGATACTTATTTTTTGTTGGCTCTCTCTCTCTCGCTTTCCTCTCTTTCACTCTCCTGTTAGCCCAAAGACAAGAGCGGGAGGGAGAGGGAGTAGCAAGAGTTTGAGAACTTATTGTTTCTTATCATCAGGAACATCAAGGCGGATTTTCTTTTTTTTTCCATCCGTTCTTTATACTTTTCCTCTCATCCTTCTCCCCACAGCTCGCCAAAAAACACGATAGTTATAATGGTCAGCAACAAGAACTTCCTTAGATCCGACAGCGGTTTTCCGAGAAAATGTTCTTTATACTCTCAATCTAACAACGCTCTTCTGATCCTGTACCAAAGCTAGCCCGACTTTATACTTTCTGCTTTTTAGAGAAGAAACTTATTGCTGGAGGTTGGTTTCAGTAGATCTATCAACATATTTTAGGAGCATTTTTCTAATATAACTGAATTTTTTTTTTTGGAGAAACATTTTTCTATAAAACATTGCATGTATAGTGTATGTACATATATGTATCATAAGGGAGATTTTTGCACTAGATTTTATTTAGTGTATCATTATTTTGTATGTCATGTATAAGGAACTTGTACCCAGAAGAACATGCTAACTAAAATGTATGCCCGATAGGGAAAATTCTGTATTCCAAGAATGGTTTCTCCTTTTATGCTGTGTTTTTTAGGAATTTGCAATGTATGTATAGTCATGTAAAGGAGTTATCAGGCGGGTTGTTTTCGCTACTGTCTCGCCTGATTGTCAAGCCTGGTTAGTACTTTTGGAATTTATTGTCTCTATCCCAGATACAATGGGGAGATAGGGGCCTGACTGTCTACAACAATCTTCTCGTTACAACCTAAATGATGACGAACGTGAAACATATATATTTTAATTAATGACTATATAGCTATTTCAATGCTGCTGTTCTCTAGTATTTATAGGCGGCTCTAAAACATGAGCATAAAACTAAAATCCTGGATGCAATTTCCCTTCATTGATGCTAAAAGGAACATTTTTTTGTTCCAAAAAAGTTATTCTACTTCTTAAATACATAATAAATATAACATGCATCATACATACATACAAATAAACCAGCTTACAACAAAAGCCAATGTCCTATCTCAAGGAAATTTTGATAACAAATCTCCAGGAGATGCAATTTAAAACAAGCAAACAAATAGTTTCTTTAGTGATTTTTTTAATAAATTGAAATATCTTAAGGTTTCGGCTTTCTTCAAGATTGCTCACGATGAGAAGAGTCAAAGATTTAAGAAATGATTGCTTACTTCAGTATTTATCTGCACTAGATTGTGTATGGTAAAGGCGTATAGTTAATAATTTTTTTAGATGCGGATTTTAGATTTGTTTTTTGTTAAAAAACAGGTTTTCTCTGGATAGAATTTTTAGCAATACTTTATATGTATGTCAGTCGTTATTATTCAAGACTTTTAGTACATCTATCAGAAGTTATAATAGCGCGAAAAAGAAATAATCTGTGAGAGTTTATAGTTATGTGAGTGTAGAAAATTGTTTTGCTACTTGCTCACACACACTTTTAAGGTTTGCTACTTCACTGGAAAAAAGATGTTCTGTCGTTCTCGCTCCTACCTTTTCTTTTCTTATAGTATATAAATATGTATAATTTGTATTAAGTTTCAGAATGTACAGAGGTATATATGCATTTGTGGGGAAGTGAAACGGTTGTTGTTGTTGTTGTTCAAAAGAGAGAACTACTAGCCAGTCTTTCACTTTTCCAAACTAGTTTTCAAGTTTTGATTACACGCTTACATGCGTTGTTGGAAGGTTTCTTCAAAGAAGTCGTCAACTGTTAAAGATGTAATGGAGGCTCGTTCGTTCTTGGGAAGTTTCTTCTTTAGAGCACCAGGACGATTTCCAAAAACTCCTACTTCTGGACTTGTGTTCTGTAGTATAATACTTTGTATAGCCTTATTATTATTTCTATTATGGAGGAACTTTTTTGGAGCTTCTATCCCGTTTCCACGGCAACCAAAGTGCTTTATTACATAGTCCTACTTTCTGACTGACCCTTAGCTTTAATTTTGCTTCGCCTGAACGAACGAAATAGTTTCTTTTAAACTTGTACTACAGTTGTTGTTGTTATCCTTTTCACTAATAGTTATATAGACTATTCATTTCATGTATTTGACTATTTTTTTCCTTTATTTTTATTTCCGGCTATATTCATTTATATTATTCACTGATTATTTTACTTGAATGGTATGATATTTACAAACAAATTTTGGTCTGAAACACGGAAGTGTGTTATTAGGAAGACTTATGACAAGCAAAATCCCTATGTGGATGTCATATGCAGGGTGGATGATTTTTTTGATTTTTTTAAAAAAATCAAAAAAATCAGATTTATTTGATTTTTTTGATTAAAATCA
>JAQGAK010000748.1:0-54437 GCA_034696945.1 Lipothrix lubbocki
CAAATATTCGGGTATTCTATCTACTGTAATATATATGCACTACACACGCTCGCCATCTATGGTACTCCTATGCACTATTTATCCTATATGTATTTGCATGCAACTTAACGGAGTATGGCTTATCTATTGGTGATTTCTACAAATAATTACAGCTAAACAATAAGATACGCTCATTCTTATTGTAGCAAAGTTGTATTAAACAACCAAAAGATTTGTAATTTTGGTATGCGTAACCCCAAGGTCTTGTATTAACTTTGTTGCAAAGTTATGAGAAACTTCAGCGTTGCAATTGTGACCGAAACTTAATATTTCATGACGAAATTAGCCATAAAAATTGATCATCTGCTTCACAGCGTGTTGCTTAATACAAAGCTTGTAATATACTTGAGGAAATTATGGGTGAAACTGACCGTTGGCATCACTTTTAAGAGCTTTATAATTTTTATTTGCTGGCAGCAAAAGCCTGTTTGGAACAGATTGAAAAAGATCCCTTACTTTCGTATCGAAGAAATGTTTTTCATGGTATATCGTAAGTGCTATTCGATACGGCTTGCATATTACAAACCTCTTCAGATTGGCTGTTTTATCTAAAGTCATTAGCCAGCTATCAAATTATACGCTATTTTCATGTGGGCATAAAACTGTCTTGACAGCTCGTATTTATTCATGATCAATCATGGATTTTTGCCCAACAACTTTGTATTGCTCACTTTGTAGTGCAATTGAGCTAACCATGAAACTGGATACAGCTGTTTCCAGTAGTTGAGTATTTACTTATGGAAAATAATTCTGTATTGTAAAATATTAAAAGCAGGCTGTGGCAACAGCTCTTCTGTTCAGAGCCTCATTATTATATCACCAGTCATCTGCATGCGAGCACGAAACTCGTTGTGTGCAATAGTATGCATCTTGAACGAAAAATATTCCAATCAATTAAGGGTTACAATCAGCATCGGCTATTACATCATGGTTAAAATTGTTTGAATAATTTTTTGCTTCAAGTGGTTATCATCGGTGTATATACATACTTTATCAGTTCTTGGGAAAAGCGTATGCATGCAGAACTGGAGTAGATAATATATAATCACACCTAAGTACTAATTGTAACTTGTAACTACTAACTATACTGAATCCTAGCTAATATACATCAGGGGATATTGACTCAAGCAGAAATTATCAACAGGCTCGCTTCTAAAATACCGACGGATGAACATGGGATCAACGTGTAATACATACAGATATTTGTAAGTTAAAGGAAAGCACTCACGAAGGCACAAAATAAGTTTATATGTAAAACATTTATTTATCTCAACACAACATAAACATATCTTTAAAACAATGTAAAAATGCATATTTCAGAAATATTGGTCCCATCTATACGACAGAAAAGTGTCCGAATACTGAAATATTCATTTGAGTATACTATATTTTCCGAATTTTACAGTTTTTAAAGAATGCAAAAACCAACTATTATTATTGATACCAAGATTGGCTACAAAACTTAGTCTAAACTACATTTCTAAAAATAACACTTGTTTCTTCACATACATACATGTAAGAAAAGTTTTGTACGATACAAGAATGAGTTAATAAAGAAATACTCGGGTTAGTTGTACATCAGTATTTCATATATGTATATCGTTAACGCCACACCTTCAAAACCAATATTGTATTTCACAACTATATTCGTTTTACTGTAACGTATAATATAATCTCACAAGATTACAATTTTCTAGCTCCACTACATGGTTACATTTATACAACACAGTACGTTAAAGATACCCTTTAGATAGTAGCACATGTACACATGTACTTTACAAATCCTCAAAGTATCATCGTAACTGAAAAATAAAAGCTCTGTCCTAAAACGGACTTACAGTGGGTTCTGCTATGGAATATCTCGAAAGCATCAACTTTGATACCTTGAGATCTCCTTTGGCTAGCAAAACATCAAGTTTTGTCGACTTCCAACACAAAAACAAAAAAAACGAAGAAAATGACCTGGGAGGGCACATGCACATACATATGTTCCCCAGTGCAACATACTGCATAAAACTGCAGCAACGAAATGTGAAACGCTAAAAATTTAGCAACATTGTTTATCTGTGGTGCATCCCAAAGGAATTTCAAAGACCATAAGGGTGACAGAATTGGTACACCAATCTCTGCGACCTTTCCGTCTTTTTCATTATCCCCTTTCGATAGTACTGCCGGATGGATCTCGATAATTTGTCGTAATTCATGGCCGGTCGGTTCTTTCTCAACCCCCAAAGTCGGGCCACACGGACACTGTCTTCAATTTTGAAGACACCTCGACTCTGATCCAACCATCTAATACATGATCCATGTTGTTGGGGCGATGCAAGAAGTTCCTTCAGAAATTGCCACAGATGTATGTGAGCTCCACTCTTTGCTCCGTTCGTAGCTTTCTTCCCAGCTGGTTTCTTCTCCTCTTCGTCATCCTCATCATCCTCATCATCTATAATAATTTTAAAAAAAAATATACATTAGCAAATTGTGGGTTTTTTCATTACATGATGCATTATACAAGACTAGGTCATATGTACCCTAATGATCATTTTCTTTCGTGGAACAAGCTTTGTGTCTTAACAATAATATTACATGTACACATACAATTGAAGAGAAAGTGGAAGATCCCATCATTACTGTTTTCTACGTCCCAGGTACCTATGGTATATGCCTTTTAATTTAGTCCGCCTTTACCTATATTGTACATAATGTAACTAACTGTGGATATGGATTCTGCACAAAATAACTTGCCATACCCATTCTTACACTAGCATCCTGCAGGGCAGAGAGTTTTATGCTTATACCTCTATGTACCTCCTTGTGATACTAACTGAAGTTCTGTTCATCCATTACAAAAGCATAACCCCTTCCTATCTATTATACACTTCCATATTCCTCTTTCTTATATACTAGTTATAGATACATGTGAAGAAACAGAAAGGCTACCACTTCATCATTACCATATTTTCTCTTTCCCCGATCTCCTTTGGAATTCCCAAAGCTCGAGGGCTGTTTAGAAACTTTTATCATGAAAAGAAGGAGTCAACAGGTAGTTTCATATTGGTTATAGAGTAAAACGACATTACTCTGACTTCATTCTTTCATGCTAGGAAACCACGTCAACGTAAATAATGTCTTATTAATGTATGTACAGTATATATGTAACCATTATATACTGTCTATTTTTAGCATGGAAACCTTTGTGTTATACAACTACTGCCAATATGTCCCCAACAGGTTTGCCAATGACCACGTTTGTAGTAAATGTGTTTTCCAACATACGTATGATGTACTTTGAAATTGCTTTTTGTTTTGCTGTAAATACTCGAGTTGTTAAGGTAGGTACAAGTCAAATCCATGAAGCATAAAAATCTCCCAGGGAATGGCGTATAAATGCGATCAACGCGTTTACCCACACATTTCTTACGGCAGTCACTACAAGATACTGCGAAGTCCTACTTTCTCAAACAAATTGTGGAAATTCCTATATTACGGATTAATGTTTGCGTGGACATATACATACTATACATACCTACGAAATCTTGGTATATGAGTTACTTATAAGTACATAAACCAACCAAGTTGACAACAAGCATCTCCACTACGTTACGAACTTGTAAAATTTAAGTAAAAACCATTGCAAGTAAGAAATGCCGTTAAATTTTCACTTGAATTCCACCTTATATGAGTCATTTCGCAGCTAACACGCTATGCAGCTACAAGATCGCAAAAGTTTGACGTTGAAAGAGTGAAATAGTTTTTCCTCACCCTGATTCTTCTTAACACAGCTTGCTTTTCTGCATTAACATTTTTAAAAAAAAGTGTATCAGGATGCCCTCAATAATATGCATTTATAATTTTAGACAGTTCATTTTATTGCATTAGAACAAAATTAAAATGGTATAATAGACTAGCCATAATTTACTACATTAATCTAATAATTCAATCATCTTTCACGGCAATAAAAAAAACATGCGTGCACGTGTTTCAGTAACGTATAATAAAATGATCTGAGAGGTTACAAAAAACCTTTTCATTGAGATACTTTTACAAGTCAGCAACAAGACGCACAAAAAGGCTAATCTTTCCATCAATATAAAGAAAACAATCAGACGCTTCTTGGAACAATTATGACGGCTACTTCAGCTGTGAGGATAAAATAATTTAGTTCCGGATAATCTATAGCATGACGTTCAATAAAAAATGACAAGGAGTGTGGATTTATGAATGCGGTATTTGATTCCTACGGCCACTTGGGTTGTTCGCAACGTGTATAAGGCTTGTTGACGGAACTGCTTTTAGCGTGTATAGAATTTATTTGATGGCCGGCTGCATCTTATTTGTGGAAACTGGAAGTGTTTCTTGGGTGTGGAATAGATTGTTATTTTACAAAGAAAATCTCGTGGCTAGTACACAAGTGTATAAATATACCTATGGGAGAATTATCAAAGACATTTTTATGCACAGCTGACCAAGACGAAATAATTTGCAGAACTTAATCCTCCCTATCAACTGATTGTCTCGTAAAGAAAAACAAACAAACAGGGTGTAGAACAAGATGCTGCTCGAGAAAGCTATTCATAATTGGATCAATGATTTATCCGCCGAACTTTTCATATGAATATGCTAATAATCTGCCATTATGCAAGATATGACAAACAAGTTTGGAGATTCAGGATGTTGCATAACTGAGAATACAACAGGGTTTATGTTCACGTTGAGCAGCAAAGTAGTAAATTATGAAAAATGAATAATGCTAAAAGATTTTCAGCCTCCCCACAACGATTAATTGCAAGTATAAAAAACCTAAAGGTTAAAGAATATATATGTGACTCCACCAGCTCTGATTTGCATAAAATATGCAGGTTATATTAACCCTACAATGATTCCTGCCGTCGGATTCATGATTATACTCGTTTGAGTAACTTTTTAAATTTATTATTGTTGTTTCTAAACAGGACACATTATAAATATACTTTTTGGTTGGGAAAAAAGAGAAACCGAATGCCCTGCTCTAATAGAAGGAATGTAAATCTTTATTTAAACCTTTTGAGGTTACTACATTATTTTTCTATACATTCAAAAATAGCCTGGTACCCATTGGAACATCCGGCACTTATAGTACACAGGTGCTAAAAGTCTCCAGGCATGATTTCGAGAATGTATGGATACTTTCCTTAACCCTTTCTGTACGCTGACAAAAATAAAGCAAATGTTCATTCCTATTATTCATTAAATCCGATGGGATCTCTCTTTCCTTCATTGAGTTCCCTGCGTAGGTGACAGCCCATTAAAACTGAGCGAAACTAGTGTATGTAAACCCTTGTTTGTACAATCCATATACATACAACTATATTTACTTTATACCAGGGTGTGTTACCCCTTTGTTTTTATCATCAGTGAAGTTTGAGATTTTTTTATTAACGTATGCAACCTGTTGCTTTCGCCTGAGAGAGCCGACTTGAACATTGCAATAATATTAGGGTTTGGTTCGTGAGTCATAAGGAATTCTCGAGAAACGTACAAACCTATTCCGTGTAATCACATGTCAATACTATCATTATAGGAAGATTCAGTAAATCAAAGTGTCGCTGATCTCGATAACGTGAAATCGATTCTGTCGCTTTTTTAATAGATTAGAATTTAAATTAATGACGACATCAATGAGCTTCAGAATGAAATCTCATTTACATTATGATGGAAATCACACGCATGAACTGTCTTTGTTTCGTATAATTATATACCACCATTTGTATCATTTTACCAAGTCTCGGATCACGAAGGGAATGCCCACGAGCTTGCCACTCTCATATTATATGGTGTTTCTCTAATAATGTGGTAACATGAATGCTGTGATTAATTTTGAATCCTAATAGGTGTAATCTGAGTAAAATTAGTTGCTGACGAAATATCTGCAAAAAGGTGCTAGCAAAGCCTTCAAGTTCTTACCGTCGGTATTCATTGGTTCCGGTCCAATAGGAGATGGAAATGACGTGGGAGAACTTGCCGCATCCAGAGGCTTGGTGCTACTCGTCTTTTCGGGAAGGGATGAAGTATTCGAATTGTCTCCAAGAACCGTAACTTCTGCCGGTTTGTTGATACTTGGTGACAGGAGCAGTTGCTCGAGGTCGAATAGATTATTATTTGGAAAACTCACTTCCGACTGAGAATTTGGAAGTTGAGAGGAGCCACTCTTGTGTTGGAGTGTCTTCCACAGTTCCAGTGTGTTGAAAATATGATTTCCCATGACTGGGTCGCGCAGCCTGAATTCCTCTTCGGTAAAGGAACAAAGAGCACGACCGTCCAAGTTCCAAAACTGATGAAGTGCTGAGGTCATGGTGTTATTAGATCCGCTCATCATCGTTCCAGGCAATGATGAGAGAGTATGGGTGAGCCATGAACGGACGTCAGAACCTGACCACTGCATGGGGTCTGATTGTTAAATAAAAATGACGAGCATTATAACAAGCCCGGAATATCATTAGCTAATCTAAATAATGCTTGTACTTCGATTGCAAAAAATCATTAGATGAAACAAAGATTAAATCTAGAGGTTGCCGTTTCGCATAAGGATGATTGGCTCAGTCTAAGTTTAGCTTCTATTTTTTAAACCACTGAAGGTATGAATTTGAATAATGGTCACTATGATGTAATGGCTATACCTATATGCAATCTGTATATCCACAGATTTTCATAAATTATTTGAAATACCCAGGTGTTTACAAAATACCTTTACAAAAGCAATAACGTTGTTGTAAATGTTCATTCCTTAAGACATCATTAACCAAACCATCGCCGTATAATAACGAGTTATTCTTTGCATAAATATGTCATAGTTCAGGTTACACATGTCAAAATATTCTAGAGGAAACAAAAGGCGTATGGGAGAGGATCTAGCTAATAATTTCTGAAAAGGAACTCATTATGCAGTTCCACCTTTGCTCATTCTCACTATAGTTAGTTACTTATTATCATCTATTAGCCATCAGTCGTTGCTAAAGTACGTGTCTGCGTGTACAGAACGCACCTTTGAGTAACTATACAGCTAAGCTAAATATACCAACCCCTAGGATACGAATTAAATGCTGATTGTGAGTAAAATTGATCTTCATTCAATACACAGCCCAGACTTTTTGTCCAGATGATTAATTATATTCATACAATTCATGTTATTTATGCTGCATTAGGACGAGGAAAAAACTTTTAATTTTAAAGAGCAAGATAGCAGCCCCATTTTGAGTTATTGCAACATCAAAAAGCACACTTGATGTCACTCTATCTTCCTATAAAGTAGTTTCTTTATGTATTCAGCTGTCACTGGAAAGACAAGGTGTTGGGGATAGCAAGACCAGTTGTATACAGATACACTATACCAACTCTCGCGAAATATGTTGTGTGTACGTCTTATTACGACTGCCTCACGTTTTACCCCCATAGATTAGATTCGGTTTATGCATGTCTTCACTATCTTGTCCTTGGTTGGGAATTTTTTCTCATCATGTGCAAAAAAGTTGCTAGCGATGGGAACCACGCCTGTTACTCCAAGGTCGATTAAAAGGCAAGAACTCACTATTTCTATTTGCTCCGCAAAAAATAAAAACTACGCGATTAAATAAAAGAGATTGAGTATATAGTTTTTCCTCATCCACTTAAGAATTTTCTGTATGACTACGACTGTTAAAAATACTATAAAACATTCTTAGTTTTAAAATGAAGAGTAACTTGGTCGAGTAGTTTTTCCTCCAACACGTTTCGGCGATTACCTAATACCAAATCTAACCCTAAAATTACCTTGGAATGGACCCCAAAATTATAAACGAGAGTGTAAATCATGCATTAAAAGCAACATTAAAACAACACCTGGGAGAATATATTGTTACACATGATTCAATTTCCTATATGACGAAGTAAAATGTTGGTGTTCCATAAAGATAAAACATTGTATGCGCACATTCTCTTATACAAATTCGAGCGTGGGTTAATGTTTACTCATATGAAGCACAAACAGAGATATATTAGAACTTACCAGGTGAGATTCCCAGAGCATTACACGACGTCTGAATTTCAGCCCGAATGTGCTCAAATGCCATGCTGAACACTGGCTCAATTTGATTGAGTTCAAAGTTGTTCGTCTCGGGTGTTTGGCTGATGTCCTGAAATTTCATTCACCAAGTTCGTTCGTTAGTCATCACTTTATTTTCAACTCCATGCGACGCCATTCATAAAATAGTAGAGAAATGTAGTAGGAAGATTGTTTTTGTATGATAGAGCAAATCGTATTATTATTTTCTTATGATCATTTGCTGACACACAGTGAGTCCCAGTAACCAAATATTTAAGTACATACAAGAATTACGAATTCCCTTGTTTTCGGATTTAGTGGCTAATGTTTAACTGACTCTGGAGTACAATATTTTAGAAATTGCTGTTATACAATGGTCCTAATTGGCAGTGAAAAATAATATCTGACTATTTGGTTTCTACCAATGCTGATTGCCTGATTTCCTTTCTTCGTATGTACTTATCCCTGATAGGTTTTACAATGTACTTACACACAGGTACACCCAAATATTTCACACTGATGTGATAAACTTCATTAATTGAATCCATACGAGCAGGACGCTCACCTAATAATGATCTAATAATAAGCAGGAAAAGCCCGAGCATTCTCGTTGTATGATATAGCTAAGTAATCTCATTTATTTTGTATCATCCTTGAAGTCGGTATTGGGTTGCAGTTATTATTTATCGTCCAGCTAATTACACCTTGCTGAGTTGATTCTCGCGCCTGACGCCAAAATATATGGAACAGACGTAATCACGAAAATCATTCGCGTAAAAGTAACTATTTCGTAGACACGAGGAACATTATTCGGAAAATAGCAAAACTATTCTTCGTTTTTTTCTTCTTATGCTCAGGTTATATTAAGAGCTATAAGGTATAGGTAGTTTAAGAATTGCACGTTGATTTATGATTAAAAATAATTATATAGATTTTATATACATAGCTCGACGATTGTTCTGATGTACTAAGTATAAGTCGCAGGAGAAGTCTGAGTCAACTCACTATAAAAAATAAGTTTTCTTACAAAAAACTGATCACGAAAAAAGGTTTGGTAAAGAATCTATAGTGTGTAGACGTTATTACGCAAGTATTCATCGTATCTGTATGATCATATTATAGCGAAATTACGTCACGAATATCCAACAGCATGGCATGCATGCATGTTTAAATGGTTGGGTAAACAGAACAAGGTATACAAATGGGACAAGCTATTTGTAAATACTCTAAACAAACTGCCAATACATACGGTGTGTAGTTAAGCAGAAAGAATGTGTAAGCTTAATAAGATAAGACACTCACCCTCATTGATGCATCATTTTCCAAAAGCAAAGAAGCTGAAGGGATTTCCAACGGCTTGAAGTTGTATTTTTGCTGGAATGTAGTGTCTTCCAAACATTGGCGAAGAAGTAAATTTCTATCGATGCCCACAGGCTCAGGCGACAAAGCCTTACCGTTCCCAATGTTGCACATAACTTGATTGTTGCTGGGATTGGGTGAATTGCAAATCGGTGTTGTCGATTGATATGGGTCATTTCCAAAATGATGGACAGGTGACAATGCAGGTTTGCAGTCCGGGGAAAAGACTGGCTTAATATCCGGGGAAAACACGGGTTTGATATCCGGAGAATAGACAGGCTTGCAATCTGGGGAGTACACAGGCTTGATGTCCGGAGAGAAAGCCCGGTATTCCGCTGATGGGCTGGAAGCATACAAGGAAACCTGTTGCCACGCTGTTGATTCCAAATTGGCTCCCGGCATCCAGGACGGTGATGGGACCGTAGCCATATCATCCCCATAATCACCCAAAAGTGATAGGTCGAAAGTATCGGCCAGATTTCCATAATTTGAAGAATCATCAGCACCGGAGCCCAAGGAGCCGTAACTGCTTTGATTCGTAAATTTGGAAATGTACTCAGAATCATATGGATCAGGCTGAGGACTGAACCCAGCCGAAGGGACCATTTGTTCTTCCATCTGAAACAAGTCAATCATTGTGGTGAATTTCGGATGTCCAAGTTGAGATTTCAATGCGATGAGATTCCAACGGAAATTGTTTTATTCTCATATATAAAGAGTGTATACAGAATCCGTAACAAAATGCTTAAAGAAAGTTAGTCGAGATTGTAGAATGCAGCAGTATACTTTGACGGCAAGTTGATTAGCGCTCAGGCTTTACGATATATGTACACAATAAGCGTATATATGTGTTCGCAGAAAAACTTTAAAAAATTATTTAGCAACTTAGTAGTAATACTCTCCGCATCTACTCTCCACTTCCAAATAAACTGAATATTCCTGTTTGGCCTGATGGATATATATAATACTCTCTGCAACCTTTATCAAATCCCAATTGGATTTTAAAGAGAGGGTCAGCTCTAATAATTTGCTGTGCATTCCATTGGCACCTTAGCACCAGTGATTTTCCTATTAAATATAACTATTCATATGCATAAATGCTTTGGAGGGGGTAATTCGATAAAATAGTAACAACATATATAGGTACATGCATGAGTTAACTTTTATTGTTGCATATCTAGTTTGAAAGACCTTTTAAGGTCATCCCCTCACTCATCAGAAATCATCCTCACTACAGTGTTTGCCATGATTCTATATAATCTGGTCTCAAATGTAGTATATTATAATGACAGCAAGACTTTTCATGACAACCATTTCTATTCACCCATTATTTAAATACGTTAAATTATATATGTGAGGTATGAACTAATCACGTAATCACTAAATCGTAGCTTTAAGAGTATTTTATAGAATGTATTATGCATATAGAGAGTAGAATTCCAAAACCTGCATACCTGGATCATTGTGCTATCAAGTTAATATTCCACCTGAAACTTTATCAATAATGTATTGCCACTCGTATATCACTTTCAAGAACTTATATCGCAGTTTCAAGTGCTTCGTTGATGATTATGTTACTTGAACAATACAATTTTTACTATTCAGCGTATATATAATTCACAAATAAATGTATATAGTATATACACACAACTGCTTATCATTCAATGTGTACGAAGAAATGCAATTTAAGTGTAATTACTATGTGAACAAAATATAAACCAGCACACGCAACGTATATTACGACGAGACGACGACGAGCAATTCAGAAGCGATGCTTCGTGGTAACAAACTGAAGAAGTACTAACTTAACTCTTTAACACGAGCTCTGCATAACTCTCCTCAACCCTTTCAAGTTCTAATGGACATTTATTGGCCCTCTTGGATTTCCCTGTGTCCAAACCTCACCTCTTCTGTGATGTTCTCTGTATAATATGCTTTGAGAATGAAATCTTATCTCCTCTTAGCGTTATAGACGTACCTACAACATTCACACTCCATCCCTTTCTCAAATGGAAAGTATCAAAGGTTTAGTTAATTATAATAAAGTGAATTCTTACGCAGCAGTAGTACTTGAATACATAACTGCATTATTTAAATAATATTTGCTAATAACATAGTATATTAATCTGCTGACTATTTCATAATATCAGTTAATATAAGTGTCGCCTTTAATTTTAATGAGTATATTTACCCATTGTTTGAGCAGGTTGGATCAAATTAAGCACACGATATATACAGCATGCGTTGTGCACTCACTACATTACCGCTTCTATAAAAGCACTCCACGTACCCGCTCAACATTCATAGGAGTCATGTACACCTACAAGTGGTTCCTACGTCAATCGGGACACTTAAAAAAATATATTAAAAATCATCAATTGCAACGGCTCATAATCATAAGGAATAATAATCACGGCAAATATACATACAGTTGGTACTTAGGTATGTATACTTTCCAACCTGAACTTTGTTCTGTGCTTCTAAATTTTACCCGAATAATATCACATGTAAGCTAGGAGCATATAGTAGATACTTTACCTTTGTACCAAATTGAATTAATTTCTAGGAGCTGTAGATGTACGTCTATGAGATGTATATCTCACCTGTTGAGCATTGCAGTTCTTATCTTATAAGGGATTATTGCAAAAACTTTGGCCACTATTGTTTTAGAGATGGGACAATAAACTTTGACATGACGGCTATAAATACCTGAATGTGTGTTAGATTTCAGTCTAACATTTAATTCCATTATGATACAAAGTTCTTGTATGTTAACAGTTGCCCAAAAATTGTTCCATTTGGTACGTGATGCTGAATAATTTCAAAATGCATGTTATGACTGTATTTAATTTGAATTGTTCCACTTGAAACCTAATGAAATAGCGCCAGAGATCGGAACAACTGTGTTACTTTGCTCTATTAGCCATGTTTGCACACTTAACAAGTCAGTTGTTATTTTATATAATAATAGTTAATCTTTGAAAGCTTTGCACATAGTTTCTAATGTAGTAAATAATTATAAAGCTCCTCTGACGTCAATGGTTATCTCTTTTATCTTACTACAAAATATCCTCTACCTGTTGGATACAATTTCTCAGGTGGCTGTACAAGTATTCAATTAATAGGTTTTTGGCACTTGAGCAGAGATAAACCGCCCGCAAAATGCAAACACAAGTGTTTGGTCGTGTATATGAAATTTCTAGATAGATGCTAATGAGTTTAAATGCCTCACGCTAAACGACTTCTAAGGAAAAACAGAGTTTGCACACGTTGGAAAGTATTTACATTTCTTTCACTGGAAACCGCATAAAAACTGAGGTTACATATTAGGAATACCATCGGTAAGCTATTAATACCCCTATAGATCTTGGTGGAACAATTTTTCTGCGAATCAATTGTCATAATTCGAAGTTTGATTGACAGGTTTTTGATAAATTGTAGTACTTCATATCTCTCCTGCTTTGCCAGTTATATTTTCAAAGCCATAAGCCGTGCTACATGTGGCTGATTTTATTTTATTGATGAGCTAATTTGTGGTAATTTACGCCGGAACAAGTGCATGTTTACCACGATTCCTATTGGGCTGTTAATATGAAAGTTTTTAAAATTTATTACTGTCATTAAAGAATTGACGAACTTTTAAGGTATATGGGTACACAGTATATGGGTTAGAAACTTCTCCAGTCACGTCGACCTATGTATATCGAACACGAACTCCTATTAACGATATCATACTGCATAGTTGCGTGTTATTTCTTAGAATTTGGTAAAATAACAGGTAAGTTTAATCAAGGAACGTTGAAAAGAACTATGGTATTTAAAGGGACGAATGTTAAGAAAATGCTACTGATATGTATTACTTTCTAAAATGCTCTCATAATTACATAGAGAAAATAATTCTGAGAACTCAAGAAAATATAACTCTAATAATTCTTTACAGACCCTGATTTCTTCTATTCTACCTTAATTTGAAGAGACAAAATTTTTTCCTATATATTTTACTTGCACTATCCGAATGTATAGAGTATGTGCGGGGATCACAACCACAGTCAAGTGTGATGAAAATACACACGTACATATGTGGGCGACAACGCGTAATGCATGTTGTATGTATATGTATACGATGTAAACATATTTTGATGCGTCGAACTAATGGTTGCATGTCAGGAATAATAGCCTCGAGATATCGTCCAAGAATAGAGTTTGAAGAAGTATATAGTAAAGCCCCAGCAACCTAGATAATTTTTCGTCTTGGGTCTCTCGCTTTCGCTTCCTACGAACTTGTCGCCTCTCTCAAGCCCTTCATCAATATATGGTTGTTCAGTTATATTGTACAATCATAGTCACAACCATTCATGTGTCTACACTTCATACGTGTGTCACTGTTCTGAGAATTAAAGAAGGTATATAAAATATGCATTTCTCAAGAGGAGATTAAAGATAGAAGCATTATGTAGAACGGTTGACATTTGTTTGTTTTCGCTTTCCCCTCACCTCATATATGTACAGTAAAATAATCCACCGCGTTAAAAATAACGTTTTCATAGCCAACTTGGAGCGTGAATAAGTTCAATGTTGAGTGGGTATTATTTACCACTTAATTCCTTCGTTGGTGCTCTTCCCAGACATTATTATTGCTTTAATCAAGTTCAGCTGATGCGGAATAATGCGTACTTTGCCAATATTATCACTTCAGACGTAAACAGGAACGTTAGCTCGTGCGTTTGTTTTTGTGTTAATAATCAATTCTCAGACTCTATATAGGACCGAGAAGTACTTGCCATTTAAAAATAGTTTGACATCTTATTACTTTTGTGTGAGTTGTTATTATTACGCCAGGAACACTATGCAATCTCTAATGATGATCTGACCTCAACATGTGGACATTACCACTAACAAAGTAATTACGATAGTATTGAATCTTCTACCATACACCGATCCATGATCTAAATTGGTTTGCTTCATATATTTTCGTTTTTGTATTAAAAGAAAAAATCGTTTTAATAACTAACTAGCAATTATTTGTTATTAACTTTTGTTATGAATCATTTCCTAGTACTTCCTTACAATAAATCAATCACTGTTGTCATAATTGTGTCTCTAAGTTAATCAATACCTATATGGCAGTAAGTTCAGAGACTAACAATAATCTTGAACTGATCATGACAGCAGTGAAATACAATGAAGTTCATTGGTGGGCAATGTGCAGGGTTTGAGTACCTGAGCCATTTTTTTGGCTACATACATTCTGCCACAGGGTTGGTAATTCGAGAGTCAAAACGTAAATGACTGAAAATAATTCATGTAGTGCTGAGTGTATGGGATGTACTTTTCTATGTACACACAGAAGTAGCCTGCACAAGAGATGCAAAAAACCGTCGACATTGCATTCCATAACAATGTACCTTGTACAATCTAATTGCGAACTTCGTTACAAGATATTACAATTTTAAGGGAGAAGGAGGAGGTAACGCAAAAAAAAACTCTTGTCACGATTTTACTCAACATGCAGTTTTTACAAGTTGTTCTATACATATATATGCACAATTGCAAATGGGCTACCTTTGTCAATAGTGAGACGACGTTCCCTACAGATTAGATATTCAACAAGTTTGTATAACTTATACTAACACATTGAACGCTCGTGTATGACTATGTTCATTTCATTTGCTTATAAATAGTTTCTGTACATATGAATTGAGCATCTCATGGAAGTTTTCAAGGTTAAGGTAACCAACATATCCCAAGAGTTTGGAGCGAGAAGTAAAACTGAGCCACAAAACTGTACAACTCGTTTGCAAGTCGATTGAGCATTGGAAAAGCATATGCATATGTTCAAGTTCAAAAGCGTACTATATTATGTCCCTTTTAACTGTGGATCTTGTAACTTATTACATAAAAAAACAAGATTCATGAGCTCTGCACAAGTCATTGCAATTTTGCTGCTGAACGATTCAACGTTTATGACGATCACATGCAGTAATATTTTGTCATTTTCCTTCCATAATATTTGGAACCATGTTTGCAGACTGTTTTAAGTGTCCAATTAACTGAAATTTGGAATAGAGAAAGAGTTTTCTAAAGACAATCATGTATTGAATTTACAAGACAGGCGACTGTAAACGTATATTACAACTGAAATAATACATCACGTTTAGAGTGGTAAGATGGAATACACACAAAAGACTCCAAACAAAAAGAAATATTTAAAATACGCAAGGAAACTTGTAGCATAAGAAAAGGGCTGAATCCTGAATAAACTGGATCTTGAAATCATTTGAACCCAGAGTTCGTTTAAAGCAAGTTAGTCTCATAAAATAATTAATACATGAATATATATGTAAATGCATTTACTTTTTTGCAAATCAACGAGAAACAAAGTTCACACGACAATCCCTTCAGCCAGAGCAGTACGTGCACCTCAAATAGATTCTACGGGTTATAAACTACCCCTAAAAATATGCAGAAGCTTGAGAAACAAAGGTCGAGGGCGCTCCTTATCGAAAAGCCAAGAGCACTAATGTTCCGCGGAAGATGCACATGGATTTAAGAAATTTTATGTGTAGGCGAATTAATTGAAGACCACCATCTAAGATTATGCTTTTAATTTTTCTATATGGAAAAGTAATTTTATATTAAACTGATTCGTTAAGGAGTGTATGAAGGGAAATATGAACCATAGTACATGGACTTTGGAGTTTAGATTTCTCTTTAGACATAGGTCATCTATGTACGGAGAATCGCGGTGCCGTTAGGTCAGTCTTGGCTCCAAAAGTACTGCCAAGTAGTGTTAAATCATTATCGTCCTGATTATTTACATTCGGAAACTGCGTGGTCAGTAAATGGAACCAAATGTAAATCCTTATTTAGTTTAATAGTCGAAATCAAAAATGAGTAGCAAGAAAGTTATGAGCATTATACTATTATGTTCATCAGCTCTTATGAAATCGATATCTGTAATAAATGTACATATATTCATATTTCGATCTTTATGGGGATACTACTAAAGTGACGTGGTATAGTTTTCGAAAAAGACACGAAAGCCAATCAAATATAAAAAAAATATTACACAAATTTTCAACAGAAAACTTGTGACTTAAATAATTATTTCTATGTAAAACATACAATCTCAATGAAAACCCCAATAGCAGTTATGCAGGTTATCATTTATTACGCAGGTTATCATTTACCATTGTAAACGATAGCCACAGCGAAGGATGGTAATCCAGCGATTGTAATTTAAGGTTCACATGTTATATAGATTTTTGTTGACTTGAATAACTGTTACAACAATTTTGTACAACTAAAAGTCTTTTAATTTATTGAAATTACATGCATGCAATGACAATGCATGGCTTTTCTCATCAGTTGTTGTTGCTGGTAGGTCATAATCATGGCTTTTGTTATAGTCATGTCTTTAGAGTTAGGAGACTGTTTAATTTCACTAGCGTCAAAGCTAAGTGCGACAAGGAAATTATTACGTACATTTACGTAAAAACGTTTTCAGTTTCCGCTTTCCATATGCACCTAATATAAAATAACAAAGTCAGAAGAGAAGTGTATTATCGTAAAAGCCCACAAAGCTAAGATACTTATTTGTAAAAGCGCGAAAACGTTGGCAAGATCTTTAAACCGGGACAGGGGAGAATTAAATGAGGGCAGCGGTGAATGATTTGCCATGAAACGTTGTACTCATTTGTTGTTGTAATTATTATGATATTCACGAGGCTACAAAAGTGATGACATGGTCAAATATGAGCTCAACATTTTGATCCTGATATTATTGTCCTGCAATAAGTGCTAGGTAAACGACAGATACACCACAAGCATCAACACTTGAATATAAGCCTATTACTACGCATTAATACTAAAGGTGCGGTATCGTAGATATTCATATACATAGGAGCCTACTGAAAAGTGATGCAAGTGCAATTTATTTATGCCTTGCATACATTACAAGGAACCATATTAATACTCCTACCCCTCCTAAAAAGGGAAATATAACATACTTCTGCCCCACCGTCACACCCTTTAGGTGCATACTTACTTTGTGAGGAGTATGTGTATACAAGAGTATCAAAATAAAAGTAAATATTTAAATACTTGCATGAAACAATGCAGTATTAAGTATTAATCCGACCATTATTAACTGTTTTCGAAAATATAATCTGTTTATTAATTATTTTCTTAGAGAATGTACCATAAGTGGCTGTAACAACTTAGAAACCGAAAAGATGCAGTTTGTCGTCGGCATGCAGCATTTAGAAACCTTAAAGGTACAAAAACGTTAGGGTTAGTCGACGGAGTCCAAGTTATCATATATGTAGCTTTGCTTTAGGGACAATGATAGCAAGCCATTAATGTTTCCTAGGCACTCACCGATATGAATAAGGAGGTATTCAGAATTTATTTCACTTGACTATTAAGTTGAGCTTGGGAATATTACTCATTGTCAGTGGAAAACTGATTTTCCCTCCGGCGTAGGTTGCCCTACAAACTTTATTGTTAAGTTACCAAGCTCGCCCAACCAGTTTGACTGCGTGCTAATCATAAGTTGCCAAAAAATCAGCAACTACAAATGCGTGTAAACAATTTCCCCATCTCGATAATACCATGGTTTAAAACAAGGAATCAACAAAGACACAACAAGACGGGGTAGGGTATATATTATATGAACTTGAACCTAAGAAGTAAAGTTGACCAAGGTTTCCGAAAACCTAGCCATGTAGCCATTTCATGTCTCCCTATAAAGCGTCTATATACCCTGAGGACTTGCAATTTAGTGATATATCGTGTATATACGAACGTTTATGCATTCATGCTGTGCAAGGTGCTGAAACATAGCTAGGTTTGTATGTATATGCCTGAAGGACTAAATAAGTTGCTTTTATGCAGCATTATACACTTGGTCGAATAGCTTAGGTTTGTGTGATATTAGCATTCGTTTAGATTTAATTTAATACCGTCAAAACTATACAACGAAGTAAATTAGAGATTATGACAGTGTATTGTAAATATTAAGTCTGTAGAATATAAATATAATCAAAGTTAAACTAACCTTCAACTTCTCAAAGTTTTCCTTGGTGTCAAGTTGGTGGACCGAAGCCAACATTTTCTCTTCTTGCAAAACACACTGCAAAATGTACGACAAGGAGCAGGAACCTCTCCACTGAATGATCGGGATTAAACCGTTCCAAGCGTTCCAATGCACCTTTATGAAGCTTATATTGTAGATATCTTTTCGCGACGAAAAATTTTGCAAAAGTTTTGATAGCAAAAGCTCAAAAAGCTATTAGGTATGAAACTTGCCAATAGAATACCTTGAGCCTGAACTTGATTCAAAGAGGAAAAAATGTACGCTAATATGAAATCGGAAACAGAACTGTACGAGGAGGCGACAACCCAACGCAGAAACCCTTCTTCACATACTGAAGCTTGATCACAAATATTCACAAAGCTTGAGATCTGACCCACTTTTCCTTCACAACCCTTTCATCCCCTGTGCACAAAGAATGCAAATACCTTTACTTGTTTATTTCTTGTTGCAGTGTCGATGTCGATACAACTTATAACAGAGAGGTAACATAGGCACGCAGGTAAATTACAATAAGAGCCTATAAGATGCTGCAAATTTCAAATGAAGAGTCACCTTTACCTCCCTGAGGCTACGCAAACATTTAAGACCAACCTACTCTCTGACCACCTTATAATCATCCTGAATCATCATTTTACTTAATATCAGAACATTGTAGTAGTGTCATTTTCTACACTACATCAACTAATCAACATAGGAAAATGTTTTCAGAGAAGCCATCCCTAAGTCGTCAGCTTGCCATGTTATATAGAATTATACGAGAAGCTTATAGTCTTAAGGAGACACGATACTCAATCCCCGTGTCTATACACAACGAAAAATGACATTTGTCAGAATCAAATATTTTAATTGGCCCAAAAAGAACATCAGCTAACGTAACATATGAGGGCTGATCCTGAGTTGAAATATGAGACATTGCACAAGTTTACACGGGTATATGTATATACTAATCAAGTAATAAAGCATGATCATGTATTCTCAGAGATTACCTAGTAATTTATAATTCTGCTTGACCTTGACAAAATTACCATAAGGTCTTACCCGTACTGTAGATATATTGTAGTACAACAGGTTAGACATTGTTAACAAACAACTATAGTATACTAGTCATTAACCAGTACATGCTGGCGTTATATTATTTAACAAGTGTACATATATAGATACTTACATTAAATATACACAGAGATAAACACAACTATATACAGCTTTAAAGTAAGTTATACCTATGCACATAGCTGTATTTCCCTCATTTAAAGTTTAGTATTTCCCTCATGAATTGTTATGCTAGTTTAGAGACGCCTTATTGAAATCAGGCATTTGCAGATTAATAGCTTTCGTAATGACCTGAAATGCTTAAAACCGAGAGAACACAACAACCAACTTGATGAACATATACCATTACCTATATGAATGTCTTACGGCATCTCTGGTTGTTGCTGTATCGATTTATGTTATTCATATTCCCTCTCATTGTAATGCACAAAATAAATGAAAACATTGGAGAAGAATTAATGAAGAAAACATTCATTCTGTGTATAAAGCTCATTATATTGTATGACCACATCCCAACAAAGATGAACAACCGAACAATTCTGGTTTAATTTTATCTCTCCCAAACATAATATACCATATAGATCCATAAGCCTGGTCAAACATCACAATAAGCTCGTTGATGATAATTAAGTAAACTTGTAAAAGTTGGTTTGACCGCTCGGTTGTCAAGGATCGTGGAAGGTTATACTATACATAAGTCCAAATATTCTTCTGGCGAGTAAGTAATTATTCACAATCACAATATTATTGTCCAGATTGAAAGAGATACTTGTCAGTGTCAAGATTCTTGTCAGCGCCGAAACAGATTAGTGTCCACGTATACTAATAGTTAACTATAGTTAATAAAGACAGGTAATGCAATAATAGGCAGTGAACAAAATCTGTGGCAAAATATTACTCCGATGCGGGGAGAGTTACATTAATTATTACATTAATATGTAAATTTAGATAATAAATTCTTTTAATATCCGGATTAGCCAGATTGATTTTTTGTGGAGATTAAATATTTTTTTGAAAAACATTAAAGAATTCTGAATAATATTAAAGTTAATATACCAGAGAGTAGAGAGGGCAAGGGATAACAAACGATGTTCGCGTGGATGTTCTGGGAGTGCTGTACCATCTTGTGATTGGCACGGAAATCAGGGTTGATGTCATCTCTGTGAAGTTCAACTGACGCGCCCAATTCAAACTTTCCATTGGAGTGGAATCGTGGAAATTAAATTGACGATCGGGATTTCGCAGTAGAAAGATCGGGTGTCGTGTGAACGGACGGACGGTTTCAGTTTTGAATTGAAAAAATTCTAACTGAATATGTCCGATTTGTGTAATACTTAAATAAGATATTTTTAGGAGTAATCAATTCAGTAATTCAATAATATTTTGAGTCACAGTACAGTAGATTTCCTCTTGCTATCGTTAAATATAGTTAGTGAGCTTACGTCCAAATGTATAAAAGCTGGCCTTGCAAATGAAATCCAGAGGGATTGGGATTATTACAATCTTCGAAAAATACATTTGGAAGGAGTTGATATTATTATTAAGTTCATGAAATAGGACTAGGCCTCTACAGTGTATTGTGTGTCAGTAAATATATTTATATGCCCAAAACTCGGGACGGTCGAAGGACGTCATACTTTGTCACAACTTTCCGAATAATATTATAATAAATTAAGCAAAAACCATGGAGTCAGTACCTGTGACCACGGTGGCCCCGGTCGCCTCCCTGGGGTTCCTTCATGCTTTCATATCATCACTATCAATGATTATAGTGTCAGAGCTTGGAGATAAAACATTTTTTATCGCAGCGATCATGGCTATGAGGCATCCCCGTCTGACTGTTTTTAGCGGTGCTATGTCAGCACTGGCGTTTATGACTGTTTTATCAGGTAAACTACTTGTGAAGACTTTGTTTACTTGATCGGATTTTTCGGTCATTGGACTTTAATTTATGGATTATTGGTTCAGTAATGTATGTCTTCTGTTGAGTTTGTAAGGTATCATGCATTCATACTCATGTATGTATTTTTGTTTGTTCACAGCACTCTTCGGGTATGCGACGACAGTAATCCCCAGAATATATACTTATTATATATCCACTGCTCTATTTGCGTTGTTTGGATTTAAAATGCTTTATGACGGTTTTAAAATGTCGGCTGAAGACGGAGCAGAAGAACTTGAAGAAGTTCAAGCAAGTTTGCGACGTACAGATGACGATGTAAGACGTGGCTACTATTATGATATAATATAAGGAATGTAAAAGTTAATAATGAGATTTGCTGATTAATCGTAATTTTTGCCTTGTACTTGTTATACTTATCTGTAGCTTGAAGCTCAGCCGATAAATCCAGAAGCAGCGGCTGCTGGATCTAAGTTGCCATCTACTGCCAGGCGTATATTGTTTTCACTTTTTTCAAGAGTTTTCCTTCAGGCCTTGACCATGACTTTTTTGGCAGAGTGGGGAGACAGATCTCAATTGGCAACGGTTGTCCTAGCTGCCACTGAAGTAAAATTTGCGAGAAACTATTCAAACCAGTGAACTAGAATGTTATCTCTATATAATAGTAACCTAATATTTTGTCTCGGTTCTTTGCAGGATGTTTCTGGAGTTTGTATTGGTGGCATTCTTGGTCACTCATTATGCACTGGACTAGCCGTTTTGGGCGGTCGTATAATTGCACAGAAAATATCTGTGAGAACAGGTAAGAGGGAAATGTTTTTCTGTCAATTTTTGTACCAGTTGCGAATTCACGTGTGGTCCCAGAAGCTTAGTAGTTTTTGAATTGTCTCAAACCGATCATGGTTACCAAAACAGTAGGTAGTATTTTGATGCAGTGATGGTATATTTCAGCTAATTTTTTTAGGGTTTATTGCTCCAGCATTAAATCAACTCTAATTTCTTTTATTTCAGTGACTATAATCGGTGGGTTTGTATTCCTCCTTTTCGCCATAACATCGTTGTTCATGAGCCCGACCTGATAACTCGGAAGCAACAATCTGTGATGATATTCGGTGTGCTTGGTTAATTTTACGCTGTCATCAAGAAGAACCACAAGGGTGGTGAAGTCAACTATTTAGAAGTTTCGCTTAACAAATACGTTTTGAGTTATATTAACTACTTGGGGTAATTATATTATTATTTGATACTAATTGTGAAAGCGTTAAAAGTTCAATTAGCAGTGTAATAAATCTGCATTTCCATTTTAGCTAAGTTTAGCAACAAAACAAATATTTTTTGGTTTTAGAACAATAAGTATTTATTATGAAACTATGTTCGTTTTCAATGACGTGAACGTTTAGCAAATATAGTTGAGTTAAGAGCAAGTAATGCATTGATTAATTTATTCAACAGTGTATTAAGACCCTTCAAACTCCTGGTTTCAATCACATTATGAACCAAATAAAGTGCTAGTTTTTACAATAATCTGATTCTTGTCATATCTTAATTCTCTGTAGTCTATTCAATCACAGTGGAGCCAAACGAATTAGCTACCTTATGCAAATTAATTGGATTGCCATAAAAACTCATGTTCGTGGATGCCTTTAATTTGACTTTTCTAATGATCGTACGTTCCACTATTTTTCAATAGCATAAGGTTAAATATTAGCCTCTTCAAATGTGTAGTAGTATCCAATTATAATAATAAACGTACACTTGTAACGAGGAGTAGGAAAAGTTTCGTACAACTCTTTCCATTAACGTGAAAGTGAATATTCAAGATACGTGTACCTGAATACACAAGTAATCATGTCACTTTAGCTTTTACTAACGATGTCCCTAAGCAATCTACGGTTGTTAAAACTAACAGGGGTGAAATGGGATTTAACATCGCTGATTTAGTATTCTGTACTGCTTTCAAGCCGAAAAGTACAATTCGGAAACTCGAGCTTCTTCTTGTTCCTGTATAGGGTAAGCGCAAAAGGCACCCGATTCCAGGAGTGTAGAGAGGAGGTATACAAACTATGGATGAGAATGAATTCTCTACCGTTGGTGAGACTTTGTGTGCCTGGAGAGATCGATCTCTGAAGCTCTCGAGCTGAGTGTCTTCAGTTACCACAGAGCAGTATACCCAATGTCTGCTCAGTTGACAAAGAGATTTCACCATGTGAGCACTTCGTATACTTGTGCAGGTATAGTAAACATCTAGAAGACGCGAATATTAACGACTATTTCTTTATTAATGAAGATTTTAACCACAAGAAAATACCAATCATGTATTGTTGTGCAAGTGTGTACATGTAGACACTGCTGTTGTGGATCGACTTACCCCAGACGTTCTGTTTGGATGAATACCAACCTACCTATAAACTATATAGCGTCTAGTCTACACCAGCCTACAGGCCAAATAGTCTTCATGAATTGCATTGTGTGACAGAAAGTACTAGCTTTCACGGTTACGAAAGCGATTAAGTACAGTGTTCAAGTTTCATCAGAGAGTGGAGTATATGATACTTAATGCTTGGAATCGTTTGTTTGATACTACTGCCAGTGTCAAGATTAATGTTCACAGATACGAGACCTTTTCATAAAATCGTTAACGTGCAAACTTTGGAGCTTCAAATTTGTATCATCCTTCTGATAGAGTAAGTAGCTTGAATATATCATTGCCATCAGTCTATTTTACTTAAGCAGATGTTTTTGGTTTGCTTTACTGAGTAAGGAGCTTTTTTGGAGAGCTTGTATCACATATCTGTAGAAAATTTTGGTAAAAATTGAAATTCATAATGCTTGGAAAGTCACTCACAAAGATAGTGTATATTTCAGCTCTCAGCCGTGCAAATCAGATAAAGAACTAATCAATAAAATCACATCAATCACCGGAGGTTTTATCTGGTGATCAAATATTTGAAGTTATGTGCATACATACATAGCTTCACAAAGAGAGCAAGAACCAGGTATAAAATGTGCACTTGGACATATATCGTAACATGTGAGCTTGTGTTTTAGTAAGGAATATTTTCATCTCATATGTTGAGTTTCTTATATACCCTCCAGTGGCATTTTTATCTTCCCTACAGAAATGGGAACAAAATTTGAAAAAAACTTCTCCCAGGGAACTTCTTCAGTATTGTCAACACAATGAGAATTGGTAGAGCCACCACTAGCAAAAACCATAGCTGCAGGCTACATTGAGTCTCCTTTAGATTTTAAAAAGCAGCAAATCCAATTCTTGGTATTCTATACTTTCCTACTATTATTATGGAATCCCACACAATTTGAAAGTAAATTTGAAGCCACTGTTAAATCTTCCGGAGGCCTGAAAAACTAAAATAAAATTCCAAGAAAAATATGAGTTTTTCAAGGCTGTTGGATCTAGCTTATGGGACTCGCACACAATCAGGATAGAATTATTCTTAGATAATGCTAAGGGGCATTTTGTTCCCCATTTATTTATTCCATTTGATGTACACATTTCCCGTGTTCACTCACTTTTCAAACTGGAAATTCATATACTAACACCTACGCATACTATCAAACAGCAAATTGTTACGTAGATTGAATATAGTACAACATATTACTTAGCTATGTCATATAATCTACTCCACTTTCCGGTTGATTTGCCTGAAAAAGCAATAAAACTAGAGATACTATTGTTTTCGATAAATCTTTTGTCTAGAAATTCAATTCCCATTCTTGATTAATATCAAGTTCGTGGAAACATTTCAAAGTAGAAAAAGTTAATGAAGAACGGTGGATACCTCGAAGACATGAATAAAAAGAGATGGGCAGGAGTTGGATCGGAATACTGAGGTAGGTCCTGCAGGAAGAAAATGTGTTTAGAACTATTACAGGTTGCATTTTACAAGCCGATCGTACAATTTTTCATTTGTAAGGGAGAGAGCAGAGATATTGGAGTGATCAGTTGGTGTGGCTGCCAGTAAAGAAAACTTGTGAGACCGGGGCATATGCACACTACAAGTTGTTTTTGGTTCTATGTATTTGGATACCAGCAACGAGGTTTCACTGTATTTTTCTGGTTTCCTGTTAAGATCTCAGATGATGATGATCTCTGATGGAAGGATGTTGGGGATTAAATGTTAATTTCATTAGGATGAAGTACAGGACCCCCACTGGAACCAACTAAATGGAGATACTTTTTCTGGCAGTAACTTCGTTTGTTACATTTTCTCACTGGGTTTGTTATAATCAGGGACAGAAATTTACACTTAAAGAAAGCTTATACAAATACTACCTTACATAATGTAGGTATAGCATTTGTTTTGTCCTACCCGCTGTCTTGAGAATATTCTTCCTTTTCCAACTTTCTCAACTCAACTGAAGCATCCGTCAGTCTGATTTGCTCTCTCACCCTAATACCGAATGCCAAATCCACTCAACTCAGCTCAAGCGAGATCCAAAGCTCTGTGTGCGGATGAAAGTTAGCTCTGACTTTTATTATTTCAACGGGTTTTTGCTCTTTCTCTACTATTCTGTAACATTTGTGGCAGTTCTCTTCTCCTCTAGTACTCCACTCTCAATTTCAGGCTTGGAAAAACACATAAGCGGAATGCAACCGGTCTAAATACAAACAGTGCTGCGTACAGTAATTCGTAGCACATTGTTATGATGGAAATGCTTACTTCGGTTCATCTCTTTCCTATCTATTTAGATGTGTAACACAAAATCGCCGATACCATTTCCTACCCACTTCCTTCGTTCATTTGAATCCTCGAATTTTAGATATACTACGGTGGTGGTTACGTGATTGTCCATTCTTGGCAACGCAATACATCCGTCTTATTAAGCTTATTTGAAATGGCCTTTTCTTTTGATTATGATTCATTAACGTATAGCTTGAAGGGGTGTTGTAACCAAAGGAAGTAGCAGATGACAGCATTTACAAATCCTGCCATTGTTCCTCTATTCTATGAAATAAGTACATAGTAATTTCACAAACTTAATTGCATAAAGGGCTTAGTGTGAATTACACGTGGAAGCTATTAGGACATCAACGTGTACATTTGGCATTCTCATTCACATATTTTCACAGAATATATCTCTCTGATATATATGCGATTGCAAGCCAAACTCTGCTGCCAAAATAAAAGTTTACACTGAATAACAATCAGGATATCCTTAAGTGTAAATGATTGAGTAAGTATTTTAAGCAGCTGTAATATATCAGGATTATTTCACTTGGGAAAGTAATTTTTGGTGTGGTTTCTATAAAAATGTTCGGTCAGTCATCCTACCATAAATAATAGCTACAGGGCAAAACATTACTATACATGTACCCATATAGGAATAAATATACTAAGTTAAACTTTTGACATAGCAGTTGAAAGGCATGACCTAAAAACTTCCTCTGCATAGTTGATAATCTCTAGACAAGTGCAAACTTCTGTCGTGGTAAGTCTTATATTATAGGCAGAGCATTTTCAGAAATGTCGCACATTTGGTGGGGGAAAGCTTAACATTAGACACTGTGAAGGTTCAGATAATGATAATACAGTATTTCATAGAGTAAAATGTTTTTCCCTGCGGTCTTAAATTTCGGATTAAGTACCACACGACAGTAATGATATTATTTCATCAATTCTAAACTAATCAAAAGTCATTTTATGGATCATTGTACCACTCTTGAAATTATACAGTCGGAACATTGCATGGCAATTTTAATACCCTGAGGAGAGTAAGAGATATGGAAGAAATTTCAGAAATGAACCAATCTCTAATCTGCTCATTGATCCATTCCGAATCAATAATAAATGGTTTGTGTTTCCATTAAGTCCGTGTTTACAAGCTCTATTCGAAATAAAAACTTGCATGTAAGATGTAACCAGTGGTGAACACATGTAATTAATATGATCGTTGGAGAGTATTATATCCTCGCTTTCACCTACGCACCATCGTACGCAGTACGACTGATTCAATAAAGTACTTGAGTTGGTTTCATCCTCTTAGTCAACCGACTTGTTCAACTCTGAATGGAAATGAGGTTACGAGTGTTAACACCAATCGTAAGAGGTATAACTGCCACTGACAACTTAACATAATGACCAGTCAGGTTCCCTGAAGCAAGTCAACGCCTACGGTTTTCACAGCAAGGGCTTGCTTTCTTCAGCCATCAACTTAATTCTACTGTAATTAAGGGGTAGAGTAGAAACGTGGTAAATTAAAAAGCAGCCTTCAACAGCACCCCATTGAATAATAAAAACTATCGCGAAACAGCATGGGCAGATACGTGATTTCTACTGCATTTTGTACTATAAATTATTGTAAAATTTTAGCTTGACCAGTAAAAATAATCTCAAGACAAATCAAAATTGTAATTTCAATATTTTCCCTGCAAAATAAAATGTGATCTTTATTGGTATAAGAAACTGGTAGGTTTACAAACATTTCTCAATATCATTCACGTAACCATTTTAAATTATAAATTTATACAAACATTTAATTAATTAATTCACGGTCGTACACACGAAAACCCTTTCTTTGTTGCAAAAGTTTACACAGGGCTAAGTTTATTCAAGGTTTACACGGCTAATTAAATTTAATTGATCGGCTTTACTAAAAAACATGTATCTTAATTAAAGTCTCACAAGTGGCTTCGAGCATCAAATCCATTATTAACAAATGTCAGTTCGAGTAATAACACCAGCTTACAATACACCTACCACTAAAAACCACGCGGCCTGTAAGTCAGTGCATCCGCTTGTAGTAGTTTGGAATGATCTATCAGTATTTTGGCAGATTTTCATGGAACCCCAAGCCAAACGCGTCTGACATCCTTAAGTATAATATTTGGTAACGTCATATTGCAAGCTGAATGAAACAGTTCTGTAGGAAGCCAACGTGTTTCATCTATTTTAATGAAGTACCACATGAAATTAAAGTTCACAGTAAAACCGACTGCTACCTCTTTGAGCGACTTGGATATTAATTTTCTGAAAATTCTAATGCTCTTATACTAGTGAATGCTTTGTTTTGGCAAATAAGAAAGGCCTAAATACACTAAACTTTGTCGTCAACTGTGCGCAATGCTCCGTCTTCCACTTTCTCAACAGTGTCTTCACTTTTTCCGATGACAAAATCAAGTCTCATAGTAGTTTTCATCCTTGCGATCAGGTTTCATTCAGATCAAATTTGCCCTGTTTCTCATTGATTCTCTGGACTTCTCCGTGCGTTCCATACGTTCCAGGCTATGTAAACAGTGGACTACAGTCCTTGTTATAGGAATGTGTTGTCATAGTCAATATTAATAATGAAGGTAAACATGCTTGAGGATAGATCTCCAGAACAATGACAGTGAGTGGATCCTGGAATAAATTTTCATTACTTATATAAATTATGTCATACGACGAACGTCATCAGGAAGTTGAGAGCTTCAATGTAGAAGAAAATGCTTTACGGGGATTTCAGAAGATGACTAAACAACTAAGCCACACCGATACGCGCTTCATGTGAAAGCATTTGCATTATGTCAGCTTTCGGTACACTACATTTGGAATTTAGTGTACATGCTACCTATTTTAACCTTTTGTAACTTGGACACCTTACTTTTACTTTTTCGGCTCTATTTATACATAGAAACCCAGTATAAAAATCACAGTGCACGATTTCCATTGTCTGTCGAAAGCAGCTTTGTCTATTCCGCGTGAATAATTATTTATGCTACACGGGCTCCCACATTTAAAGTTTGTTGCCTAAATTTTCTAAATTTACTAGCCTAATACCGAGTCAGCGAAACGAAGTTCTGTTTGTGCATGTAAAACCGTACAAAAGGTATTCTTCGCCATGATGTTCTCTCTTTCCTTCCCTTTCATTGTAATGAAACAAGTAAACAAACATTTACCAACATAGTAGTTCGGCAATCAACTCAAAAAACCTACAATTCTATGAGTCGCATGAAGTTGAAGATTTACTAGATCTTGCAGATTTTACACCAGAGTGTACGAAACTTGTCAGATTTTCAAATGTTGTATGACCTTTATATAAAAGGGGACAGGAGTTGATTGTTCAAATAATTCCTCATGGTAGTCCTTTAACACATTGACATATTGGCAGGAATTAATAAAGAGTAACCTTGTGGTGCTAGCAAAGTTGGAAATCAATGTATTGTTTTGAGAACAATGAAATGTGCAAGGTTTTTAGAAGAACACACCATAGTTCCTCAGCTTGCATTATGCCTTCATTAAAGTTTGGAATCTCTGTATGTCATATCATATTATGTATTAGCAGAAGAACAATAATATTTTGGCAGGAATGCCAGCCACGGAACAAGCACACTATATTAAAATAATAATTATGCATGTTTGCTCCTGTGTAAGCAAAGTTTGAGTTTTTCCTGTTAGGTAAAGGTTTTAATTAGAAAACTTGAACTCTTATCAAACGCACACTTATCACCTAGTGTATATTCTCACCAGCTGCACAAGAAACAATTTCCTTTATTAAGAAAAACATAGAACACAAGTACAGGGAACCTCCCGAGCCCATCAAAAAAGCGGATGTGTATGGAGCAGAACAAAGAAAAATGAGCTAAAAAACTTTTCCCGAGTTGGTATGTCCTTTAATACTTAGTGCTATAGCTATATGTACTTTAGTAAATTGTGCCGTACATACTACTACTAAATATACTTGGGCATGGAGTACTCAACTAGTACATTAGGCATGTGATTTATGTGTAGACCATATATGGTGTTTAAATCTGGAAAACGTATGAAATATTATATTTGATACTATGTACATACAGTAAAAACTCCCTATGCAATTCTACACAAACACATATGTGTAAGAACTTGTTTGATGCTAAATTCTCTTTACTAAAATCTATTGTTTTAATTTTTAATTTTAACGTCATGTCCGTATGTTAATTCATACCGTTAAGGTACATAGAGACATACTAGGAGAAGAATTATTTAGGCAAGGAGAATGCAGTGTGGTCTGGCTAAAGCTTCAGACTAAGTCCGCAAGTACAGAAGCTGGTGGGGATATGATTGAAAAACGAATTCTTGGAGGAAATCCGACGGGAGAGAAATCATAATGAGGACAACACCCGCCTTTCGCCTTTGTTAACTTCCGTACTTACTTAGTATTCCAATTCAACAGGAAATCCCCATTCTCAGGCGATAATGCGGAGTCCATGCAAATAATTTTTAAAACATGCATTGAACATAGACCGACATCACATGCCTCTGTATAGTATATTAATGTATATTATTATTTTATGCAACCAAGATTATGAGAAGAATCTACTCCGAAAATGGTTCCATAATCGGTAACATTCAGGGTGTGCTATTCTATTTTCTTTTCACACTCATTTTACTCAGAATCTGCTAATATTTTGAAGAAAAGAAAACTATAAGCAGGCTTTGGATGGATTGCAGTATCTCCATTACATGGTAAAAAGATAAACTAATCTTTCACTGCCGTTTTTAAAAGCATTGTTTCTCAACAGTATCGCACTTTCCCACTTTCCTTATAACCAAGGACATAAACATAACCTAAATTGATGTCCTTTCCTTTGAGGACGGAAGAATAAATTTGGGACTCTGCTACAAACTAACGGAAGCATCTCTAAAAAGGCCAGCCATGTACCCTGTTTGGATGCACTTCAGTTCTACAAGATTTCACCGTATAAATGATCAGTGTCTCCCTTGATGGAAGAGGTTTTCTACAAACCGGGTCTGTTTTTTCCTGTAAAAATTTAACTTTCTGCGATTCACTGCAACATACACTGCGGAAGCTGTACATACGTTTTGACGGAATGCACTCAACAGCTTTTGAGGTTAATATTGGCTTCTGGGCTGATTTCCAAAGGTTGTTCTGGCAGGATTTAAAGAACGACAAGAACGGAGAATGTTATATGGTGAGGTGGATTTCCTCCGAGAGATCAAATTGGCATAGTAGTAAATTTTCAGCAGGACATGTGACTATGAATTCTCATTTAATATGATTGCCAATAGAATTCCTGCTACGATGATCCGGGTATAGTACTTACGCGGGATCATATCAGACTACAAACATGACAGAGTGCTATTGTATGCAAAATCTTCTGCCATCAGAAAGTGCTTTTCTTCAACCAAGAGATGTAGGAATACATATGCTAGAGGACCATCTCGGCTTATCTAGAACTAGGTTACTTTATATTCAATGATTATCTGCTTCTTGTATATGGTGAATAGATGCGTCACAGGAATGGTTTATGGTTTGCTCCCCGGGAAACTCTATAAATGGCTTTAAATCAATGTGATTCTATTAACGTAAATAAAAATGATAGTATAATTGAAACAAAAAGGAGCACTATGTTACCGCATCCCTTCCTATATAGTACCACAGAAACCAGTGGAGTCATTTCATAAGTTTAGATAAACCATAACTGGTTTAGACTAACTTTCCTCAACAATGACTCTCTACACAACCACAACCTTTAGGCCAAAATTTAGAGGGATTTCACTCACAGAGTTTCTCTGCTTCTCCCTTATCAGGAGCTTGGCAAATGCACAATATATGTAATGTCATGCATACTCAAGTGAAAACATAGTCCTAGGGAGCTAACCTAGCCTTTTCGAACCGTATGTGTTCAAATATGTGATGCATCTGCAACGACTCATCTGCAATGAAATAATATTTAGCATTCAGTATTCCACTTGAGCAACCACACACTGCTAAACTTATTGTTGGCAGTTATTGCAGTTGGTACTTATTCTTCGTTTAACCCTACATAACTTATTTGCAAGAGTATGTTATACTCTATGTATTGAGTAGTTATGTATTTCTGTGTAATTTTGTATGCATGATCTATCTACTAGTCGCGCTAACCCGATAACGTCAATTCATACATATATTTATTGATATATTATGTAATTCTTCAGCTGAACTCAACACTTCTTATACAAAGCAACCTATGACTTATGTATAACGTAAATAGTGACACCCTCGTCTCTGTCGCTTCCCAAGAAGCAGTTCACAATTCAAGCTCCTGTCAACTTCTCCACTTATCTGTACTGACATTGACAGAGGAAATATCTTGCTCCTCATATTGTTTGTATTTGAGTTCACACTTGGAATAATATATAACGGTGCCCTTAGCTCTTGCATAGGAAGGAACTTTTTTCTTTTCCTTTTACAAGTCAAGATATTACATATTAAATTGCTTTCCTTGAGTTGAAATAAATATTCTCTTTTTATTTATTCCCCCATATTTGCCTTTCTCTTTCTTCCTTTTCTTTCTTTCCCTGACATAACCACATAGGGCGATTTCATGTATGTATGTTGTATGTTTTGTGAAACAAAAAAGTTTGCGATAGTATCGTACAACCATTCTCAGTATCTCACCAAGATACACTACAGCATCACAAACTTAATGTAGTTTTTACATGAGCAGGTCGGCATAAAACATGCTTAAGTGTAGACTTTAAAGAATATTAAAGTAGCTTACTATAGCTATGGAGAAGCATTACACGATGGATGGTAGGTATGTGTCATCCTTTCTACGAGGTGAAAACTTCTTCTGTGCAGTTTGTCATTGTCCAACAATCTCTCTTGTGCTCGGCATGTTATATCCTCATCCTTGTAAGGGAACAGACAAGGTTAGACAAAGGCGTTGTAGGATCGTGTTGCAAAAGTCGTTTGAAAGTACATGTTACAGGAACTTGTTACCGACGACGGTTGCTCCCTTAGCAGAGCAAAAACTGTAAGTGGGATTCGCGTCCACGTTGAAAACAAGAACCCTATAAGTATTATGGCTTATTTTTTTGCTAATAAAGATTGAGCAATATGGTAGAATCTCCAACAGTTATGATGAAGGGTAACATATGAGCGAGGAAGTTGTTAATGAAACCTCTTTTTGGCACTCTCGGGGTTTCAAAGTAGGATTGGAGAAAGAAACGATGAGGATCATGACATGAGAGTAGGTGATCTGAAGTCTCTCTGGTCGGTATGTATATGCCTATAATGTAAGGAATCGGCTGGCAGAGTTTTCATACTGGAAAGATGAAAGCAATGAGTTACGCAGGTGTTATTAAAGGCGATTGTGGTGAATCAGACTTAAGAACTCCTGTCGTCCTTCCTCCTCTAACTTGTTCCCTTCTTTCTCGCCTACTTTCCACGCTTGGGTAGCTTTCTGGAAATAAGTAAAACAATTTAGTAGTTTTATACAAAGGGGAGCTCTAAATTTCATGCAATCAATACCGACTCCTGAACAGATTGAGTTTCTAGCAATTGGAAATGGAACGAAACTAATGCGAATGAATCAAGGAACTTCATGTGTGCAGGGAGCATCTTGAGCATGCTAGAGACTATATTTATATTTATTTTACACCAGAGGTAATAGTGGAGAAGCAAAGTTCTGCATGATCAATAGTAACGGAGTACATATTTCAAAGATAATTTTAATTACAGCAACTATAAAAACTGGAGAGCTTCCCTATACGTGTAGTATTTTCCACGCTATAACCCTTCATTCTAATTTGAGTTTGCTGACTTGCCCTAAAATGAAATTTTCCTTCTCTTCAGTATCTACATGATTTTTTGTGGAAGATCCTAAATAATACTTCATTTTAGGAGGAAAAGCTTGCGCGCAACTTATTTCATGATGTAAAACAAAACTATATAAACCTGGGAACAACCATAATATTATTATATTACATATAATTTAGGTGAGTTCTGTTCATTTTGGATATAATAAATACTTCCACAAGGCTTATCAAGAAAGAGTTTATATCTCCAGAAAATTAGTTATTGTTCTGTATATATCAAAGGATAAATATAACGTAATTGACGTAATCATGCCTTTCAGACACCCGCTGCGCTTTTTGCTGTCTTAACACTATTCGGAACTAGTGCCTAGTCAAGTATTTTCTGCGGGAAAGATTTGCCTTTAATGATATTACCATCTACAATGAATAAGATACATATGAGATTTATTGGGAGTTCCTATAATAAGCGGCTCATAAGAATTGATTAATTTTGAAATTGGCACTGAATTTAAATACTGCCATTATCTTCTCAATAAATTAATTGATACTGTTAAAATTAGCAGCATCGGCGATTATTTTAATTAATTCTACTTGATTTGATATTATTGCAGGTTTTATATAATGTTTTATTTATTTTCGGATAGGAAAGTATTATCATCGGTAAGCTTAAATTTTAAAGCAAAAGGTGGTTGCTGATTTTGTCGGAGCACAGCGGTACGGCTATGCTATTCACCTGTAGAGCATCTTCGTTTGGTCGAATAGCTAAAAGTAATAACTCTATTGTGAAGTTTGGAAAGGTAATCCTGTTGGAGAAGTTATGCTTGAATCGATCAGTGAAAGTTATAGTACATGTGATATATTCAGTTGCCTTCTTCGTGAAAGGTTTACAAAGCAAAGAAAAGTTTTCAAGGTCGCATCAGCTTGAGCTTTGATCCATTTAGTAACATTCATCCGACTGTAGTCAATCTGAAAATGAATACTTATATATACGAGCCCTGCAAGAAGAGTCAATTAAGAGAAAAGTAGCTGCTGATACTTGAGAGAAAGTAATGTAGAAGTGTGAAAAGGTTTTTTTTTGCAATTCTCGTAAGCTTAAACTTTTCCCTTCTCACTGCTTATGCTACATATATACGAATGTGTACTTCTAATCTGCACAATAAGTATATCTAATACATGGAAGAGATTGCTTTTGGATTGCCATATATGGGGAAATCACTCAGATCGATAGCTTGCTGATTTTATTTTATTCCGCCCACATTTCCTAAGAAACATGAACGACCTCTACGCCTTCACTCCAGGGTTGATCTCATTGTTTTCTACCTTCGAAGGGGAGACAGCTGCTGAGAGCACGAAGGAGCTGGATGTTTAACATGCTTCCGTAGAATTTAATTTGGTTAGGGGAACAGTAGGCACTGTATTAGGAAGTATACGGAACTTCCAACATAAGTCGTGCCAAAAACTCAAGCCCCAGAATTAATCTTTGCCCCTCCTATTTTCTATTTATTACTTCTTCACAAAAAACCCTTAGTCGATTTACTTGAATTTTTCTGAATATGACGGAAAGGAAATGCCCCCACAATATAACTTCATTTAATTTCCGTTCTTAAAATGTTGATCACATACCTATGAGCTCTCAACTTCTCTACTGCAAAATTACTTTCGTTTCAGAATCGTATTATGATGCATCATTAGTGTGGTGAAGAAAAATAATTCATATTTATACTTTCTCTTGTAGCAGCAATGTTTATGACGTGAGTTGATGATATATTTTATTTTTTATCACCCAACTTCTAATGATCACTACGTAAGGAATGAATTCGTCTTGAATAAATAAACATATAGATAATTTACTCTTAACTGTCCTCTTGCCGTGCTGTTTACTGTGGTCGTTGAAACTAATCAAGAAAATTTTGATGTTGTTTCCGTGCCAGTGTGTCCATTCTTGTGACGAATAAGTCCATTTTTAGCTCACAAAAAAACGGACCCAAGAGAAACTGAGGGCCATGTGAATTTCTTGGAATTTTCGTCTTCAGGAAGATTAACGACTAGATTAAGGACAGCGCTAATACACAAGCCAGCATGAAAAGTGACAGAAAATCTAATGAAAATTGGGAACCTCGCGGTGGTGGAGGTGCTGAGTAATCTTTCTTTGGTAAAGTGCACACTTCAGGGCTACCGCAGAGTATAATGAATTATAGAGAAAAAATTCCGTATAATAACCTTATAGGCACTCTGAGACTGCATTCTCTATATGGTATATTACATTAATTACTCCAGCGATAGTGGGAATGTGTTCCTATTTCCGCCGCTTCTTCTGATTTTGGCGGGCAAACTATCTATATATTGGAGAACTACCAAGATATGGCTTGATCGGTCCAAAAACTTAGAGCATATGATTTAAATGAGTAGTGGAACTAAGAATTCTTGTATGTTTTCGTCGAGAGTACGGAACTCGAGGAACTTCCTGGAGGATTTGAAGGAAAGTCTTAAATTGCGTGAGAGCTAGTACGATCGGCTGTATAAATGCGAATATACAGATATATTTAATTATATTCACCACAGAACATTCCTCCAACAAGGAGTTTTTCATGTATTCCCTGGGGAAATCTCACGCATGCATGTACGAGAAAAGAATGTGGTGAACGATAAACTTCTTTTACTCCACATTCCGGTACATTACTCTTTCTTCCATTTTTTTGTATATTTTCTACCCTTCCTTCGTCCTTAAGCAGCTTACCCTACACTCAAGTATTTAAATTTCATTCATTTCCGTGTGCCCTCCTTACTGTATGTAAGTTAAATTAATTAGCTAAAGTTAAGCTCAATTAAAGTTCTAACTTACTCGATTAAAATACTCAGCAAGCTTCTCTTCATAGGTCCTGACATTTTCAAAGAATTTTAGTTCCTCAGCCTATCTGCTTCGGAAAGGCCTGTCATTTGATTCATGAATGACTGCACTTCCACTGTGGCTTTTCATTTGTGCTCTCTGGAATTGCTTAACTACTTGGAAAATATGGTGAGCAAGGAAGAAATAGAGGGAGATATACTAGTAAGAGTAGAAGAGCATAAATGTATGTAGATGTATATAACATAGGTCGCATGTGCAACATCAAATAATATGAACAAAATAATACTGAAAACAAAACGACACACAATGAATATAACATATCTAAAAGTATGATAAACACCTCCGGCTTAGATGCATAAAATGGAGAGTTGAATAGTCCAATCAAAATATAGCAATATCAACTGCCAACTCCTTTCTCTCACTTCTCCAATCATCCTCGGTAAAATCTTCCAATACTTATGTAAAAGAACTATTTATAATTATCTTTATTTCTTTATAATAAGGCAATACTCCCACAATTTCTGTTCTGACAGACTTTGTATTGAGCGGAGCAAAGAGTTGCATCCGTCAAGAAATATAAAAAATGCATCTCAGGCGGTGTGATATAAGTCAGCCAAACTGGAGTAAATGTTTTCACCATGATCAGATTTATAGACGCAACTAGATTATACATACTAATCGTTATAGTGACTGTATTGAATACCTTTTTCGCAATAACATTGTTTTCTCTAAAGAATCGTTACTGACATGACTAATAGGACTCAAGTCGTACCTCCAATACATAAATGTATTTTACAGTCTTGCCTTATTGCATCGATAGAGGCAAGTGAAGACGATTCCACTTCCACGTATATAGTTAAATTCGTGGGACAAAATAATCGGTTGGCGAGTTTCTTCAACTTTCTCTACTCAAGAGCTTGTGAGAATGGAAGGTTTTTGAACGAATAGGGTAGGACGCTTTCTTCATAATTTCTTGCAATGGCCAGTCACGGCAATTACCTTCAGGTTATTTGTTAATATGCGCTTCCATCACCAGGCAGTCGTATGGTTCTAAAACTGGGACATCGCATATTACCCTTCTGCCGAGTTAGACACTGAAGTTATTTTTCATCAAATCATGTCTGTTTTGCTTCAAAATACTAGCTTGGAGAAGTAACACTCGTTACTAAGTATGTGTCAACAACTGTCGTGTTCCAGAAATTCTGTCCTATTGAGCACATTTATTGCGACGGATGCGCTGCAGTGAAATTCAAAAAATGGTTAGACAGCATGACCATCTGAATTGGTGTACACCTTGTTTTGGAAGCGTTGTTGAAAATTTTCCGCTTACACTAGCAAGTCATTGAAAGAAAACCCTTCGATTTTAATCGTTTGTAGTTCTGTGAATGAGCACTCAGTCTACGGGTTGATGCAATTACGTCTCAAAAGCTTTCTGGGTATGTATCTGTCAGCTCCATGACTAACGTCTTCAGAGTATATTTTTGTTGAAGACCATTGGAAATGCTTCACAGTCCTTTATGCTACAAGTAATACAACAGATTTTTTGGTACATTGTACAAATGGTGTAGAAGGGGATGGAACCGCCAGACGTGCTTTTAGTTAGGTGGACAATAACTGACGCAAGTCATTTTTACATTTCCACCTTTGAGGTTCAAAGTCTGGCACAGTGCGAGAAGCGAGCCGCAGAATGTTGGAGATTGTTACATAGAGAATTTCTCTGTGGATTACCTTTGATCCGACAATACACTTTCGCACGGAATGTTAAATCAAAGGCTCATATATATTGCATTCTAGGACTTGGTTCCTTTCATGTTCAATTTGTAGCTACATAGGTGTTAATGTACCATACACATTGGTATTTGGTTTTACGAAAAAATTGCCCCGGTCTCAAGAAATGTTCGAGTCCCAGATTGTTGCGGCTTGGGAAACCAATATTGAATGGATGGAACGGATAGAAAATATTTATCTCCAATGCTTAAAATGATTATGACGCATTTGTTGCAACCTATTGCTTATGCGCAACAAATGAAAAGGAAATCATCTGTAACTATCTATTATTACGCATTTTAAAAGAATCTCCTAAACATTGTTCTTCATAAATAATTGTTACTTGTTGAGTGAATATTTCCGTATTAATTGTTACATTAAAATGAATATATTTACTATGAATTATAAAAATGAATTCTTATATTACGAAATAAAAAATGGTAGAAATGAGTTAGGAACTGAAGCAATCAGTTACCGCTGTGATGCAATTAATATCAAAAGTGGTCAACTCATATCCTAGAACCAATCTTCAGTGTTAGGACATGTTTCTTGATAGTTTGCATGCAGTTCTATTCAAATTATTACTGCAACACTGAAGCATTGATGGATTTGTATTGATTTCCGAAAGAATACATCGTATCATATTGAGAAAATCTTTTTCGTAAACAATATTTAAATTAAAGTGTAAGTCAGTCGGGGTTGCAATTCGTCTCAGGCTAGCTCCAGGAGAAGATTGTCTCACTCTAATTCCCTTATTTTATACTTTCAGGCCGGACGAAGAGTGTTATTGTTTATGTGGGACTTACAAGGTTGTGTCACGTAGTGAGAAAATAGCCTGCAAACGCTCGAAGTTCACGGAGAATACAAGGAAGTGAAATAGGAAAACAGGAATAATTAAGAAATCCTCTTATCAAATTGATTCCAGAAAATTTCGATTATCACCTGGCCGTAGAAACGATTACAAAGTCGATTAAAAACTTTCGACTATTGTGTATTGTAAACACATTTTTGTATTATTACCCTTCTTGTGAGCTTCTTACAGTGCTAAATTGCTCTGAAAGTTCAAAATAAGCACACTTCCCGGTCATTGAATCTAAATAAAAATCAAATTATCAATAATTTACATTTTAATACACATCAAATACAATTATTGTACTTGTTATTCCTGCTGTCATATTTACACTCTTTGTAACTCTTGGGCTGGGAGAACTCAAAGGACTACACCATGTATGGGCTTCTATTGGAGAATCTCGCTGCCTTCGTTAAGATTCAATGGGGTGAAAGTAAGTGGGATTCTGTTCGCCGACATGCTGGAGTGGACGCTCCTTCATTCAGGTAAAAACAGTTTTTTACACCTTTAATCTTTCGTCGTCCTATATGTTATTGTACAAACTATAGTGTATCTGCAATGTAAATATATCACATTGGCGGACATAAATGCTCATGGCTAAGAGTGTTATACTAGGCATGTATGATTTCCTGGTGTGTCACAGTCACACGAAAGGCAACAAATGTAATTGTGTCAAACAAGGTCTGATAACCTTGTTATTTAGAGTGTGAACACTTTGAAAAACCCGAATGTTTATTAAATTTCAGTGCTCACCATGTGTATGCGGAAACACTTATACCAAGGCTTGCTCGAAGTGCAGTAACGGTAAGCACAATCGTCACAATGGTGAACTTTGTCTTGTATGTAGTAGTGTTGACAAATCATAACGTATTCAAGGCTAGCATCTTGAGATTTTGGAGGCTTTTGATTTACAGATATTAAATAAGCTCTGTTTGCTTATCCTTATGACTTTATGTAGTATGAAGGCTATTTCTACTGTAGTGACGAGAAGTTTTTAGATTTGTTCGGGAATCTCAAAGTCGACGAGTGGTTTTCTGTATTGTAAACATTTTAGGTTTTGGATGTGTCGGAAAGGGAGTTTTTCGAAGCGATGGGAGTTTACTTTGTGGAATTTGTGGGCCAATATGGATACGACCAAGTTATGTCAGTCCTGGGACGTCATATGCGAGACTTCCTCAATGGTAACGTAACAATCTTAGTGTTTTCCGTGTTTAATATTATATAAGTGTGCATGTACGTTCGTTTTACATCCCTCGAGGATAGTAAAATACTTGAAGGTATGTCATGTATTAGACTAGAAGATCTGTGTAAGCTTTGTATTATGAAAAAGCTCGTATGTATATGTATAGGATGCATCATAAAATAGTACATCCATTGATAAGTTATGTTTTATAAAATAGAGAATGCTTTACGTTCTAGAACAGTTAATCTATGTATGTTATACACGAGAGAATAGTGCATCTGTGTAAGGTATTGAAAGTTTGGATGCAGCGGAGTGTGTTGGCAAAATCTGTGCAGCTTATAAAAGTTACAAAGAGATGTGAAATTTTAGTGGCATATAATAGAGACAAGAACTATTTGATCCTGAAAATCTGAAGAAATTCAGTCTTTATCGCTGGTGTAAGGCGAAAAGGTTGTTGAAGGACGCTTGGAAGGAGTTGATAGCCTCACGTATGTGTTGCATGCAATGCGTATGTGCATCCAGGATGTAAAAGTTAGATCTACTTAAATCTCCTGGAATTTCAGACTGTGAAGAGATTGACCCTGGCTTTGAGTAATAACAAAAAGTTTTTCAACTATTTTTCTTACGCTTCAACAGTCTCTGCTCTATGTATAGAAGGCCGCAAACTTATTCAACTCTTAAGGCAACCAGGACAGCTTCCGCGAATTTACTTTAGTGTGAAATCTACTGGTTGTTGGATCAATAGATGGAAGAAAAATTGGAATTTACAGAAGATGTAGTAACTCAAGGGTGAAAGCATTCATATTATACGCAATTTGTGTACATACATGCTTGCATCAAATTTTAGACCACCTTTCAGAGTTACACAAGTCTTCGGCCTAGTTGCAACTATAAACCTCTTCAATTGATTGGAATTTCTAAATCTAACTATAATGGTCTTCCATTATTGTAATTGAAACCTTATGAGGCATTAGTCTGTCCAAACTTTAGGCATATTATTAGCGTTTCAAATATGTCAAAAAATTCCACTCCGCTTTTTGGCAAATGAATTAGCATTTTCCCTAAGGTATACAGTCCCAAAACATTAGACAGAAAAGAAGAGGCCTAGATTTCCAGCAACAAACACACATTTGTTTGTATGCGTAACTGACTCACGCTCTACTACCCACTTTCATCGCATGACTAATACATACATAAATTCTCGTACGTGTGCAAATTCACATGTGTATTTATATATTGCATATAAAGTAATTATGTAGGTAACGCTTTGACTTTCCTTGAACGCACAAATTCATTCCATTTTAGGACTTCGCAGTTGCACCATTGCTCTTATAATTACATTTTCAGATTTATACCCTCTCCTAGCTTATATAAGAGCAATGCTACTACCTCTAAGGTTCTATGTAGCTTTGCGTGGGGAGCTGTAGTTTGTCTAAATTCTACTTTGGAACAATTTACACTCTTTCGCTTGTACAGTGACGACCATTATGGTGAGTACTGTACTCATTCTGGAAGCTCTTACTGCTCATCACCTTTCCATAAGCTCTTCCTACACGAGCCTCAATAGTATAGATATTGTAGATACTATGGATATTATTCCTCAATTTTGCTTCATATTGCTCCTGAAACAAAAAGGCATGGGAATATAAAATACATTATAGGATATCAGCCTAGCACAAATTCAAATTCGTGAGAAGTTAATCTGAAATAGAATACTAAATAACTAATAAAATATGAATTGTCAGCTTAACGAACCTGGAGACATACAAAGAATTACCTTCCCTGGTTATAGTTGGTGGGACGCAGCGGATTTTAATGTAATCGTTGGGAAATATGAACGGTTGAAATGCATGTGTGTTTGGACAACTACTTGGAGGGTTCAGAGATAGTCTGAGTCTGATACAAATACAAGCTCAAATGATTTACGAGATTGTATTCATCATTGGATCTAAGGCAGAGGGGCATAGATAATGATAGTCAAATAGAGAACTACATTCACAACGTACGAAGAATATAGAGAAAAGATTGTGGAGTTGTACTATACATATGTATGTGTTTTGGGATATTTGCGAAACAATCTGGCTTATATTTTACGTTCCGGAAGTGATTACATAGGGCTTCATTTCGTTGCACCATAAGTATGTGGCTGGTATTCCTCAAGCACATTTCCAGCGATAATCATCTGAATTATTTCCCATTAGTTGAATCCCCGTAAGGGATTTCATAACATTAGAATACGCTTGTCAGAGGTTGAATAGTCTTGGAACTAGTTAAACTGATGAGATTTTCGCTATTTAGAGCTGTTCATTGTCCTCCTTTGTACTCCCAGGGTATTCACTCAATATTAAATTTCCTCCCAGTTTAAACCATGACCAGACTCGTAGTAATTAGTACATTTTAATATACATGCGAAGCACCTCCAGAGAGACATCATACATTGCTCTTTAATTTACAATGGATTTCTCTGTATTAGCCTAAATCTACATAGTATGTAAAATTATAAATTAACAGGAAAAATCGGGAAAAATACTCAATGAGGAGTCTTCTCAAAAGATTTAAAGAATCCTCAATGCATTTGAATGATCAAAAACAATAAATTCAATTCATTTAATTTAATGACATAAATAAAACTGAATCATCAGTGCAGATGACTAGTTTCATATTCCTAAACTCAACTGAAAAATTTAAATCAAACAAAAATTTACTATGCATTTTGTAGGCTTGGACAACTTACATGAATATTTGAAATTCTCCTACCCCCGAATGCGAGCACCTTCATTCTTCTGTGAAAATGAAACGCAGGATGGTCTTCTTTTGCATTACAGAAGCAAACGTAGAGGTTTCGTTTACTACACCATGGGACAAATCAAACAGGTATTGTGTATGAAAATATTATTTTAGGATTTTTCCTGCCGACAATATTTTTAAAATGCAATGAGACTATTAGAAAAGGAAAGTTTAGCTGATATCAAAAGATAATGTACCATTATTAATCATTCGTGAAATTAATCTGATAATTTTTTAATGAAAAAGATATGATCAAATAACGGGATCAGCGTTTGTATTTTAAGGTTGCAAAGCACTTCTACTCAACTGATTGCAAGATCGAATTACAATCGGAAGAGCTCGATGGAGACACTATGCACGTTATATTCCAACTTCGATTTGACAATCGGGCTTATTGTGAGGTAGTCACTATATAACAAAAGTTTAATAAGAGATTTGTAATCCCTTGGACACTAATAATCTTAAATGCTAATTTTATTGTAAAATCGAAATTTAATTGCTCTACATTAGGCCGCCGGTCTCTTGACGCTAGGTCGGGAAGAACAGCAACTACCTGTGAAAGCCTCAATTATATTCGAACTTTTCCCATTTTGTCTTGCCTTCTGGTAAGTAATACAAGCCCTTACAGAAAATGTTGGGACTTGTAGAAATAAAAGTAAAACTGACGTTTAACATTAAGATGTTTCCATTTCGTGATAAAATCTTGGTTAATCTTTATGGTTCAACAATATTACAGCCCTAATATGGTCATCCGATATACAGGCCATTCCCTCATGGCGATATTGAAAGATTTGTGTGGCCAGTGTATAACACAGGCTTTTGACTTACTCCGTCCACTAATTTCCTTTACATTTACTAGCGTAAGATTTTATTTGCTTAAATGCATGCCGGTATACACGTGTAGATAGTTTGGATCCAGGTGGAGCCACAGATTTAATGTGGTGGACAATTGCTTGTGATGCTACAGATTCTGGACAGACGAAATAATGTATTTGAGCTAGTAACCACAGCCCCGCTAAGAGATGATGAATCAATAGACGAAAACCTGGACGACGAAAATGCTTACAATTTGCGTCTGAAAGGTAATCCAGCTCACATACATTGTATAACTGAAGTATAATCATAGAAAATAAACGGTCATCAAAAATGCTTCAATCTTTATCAAAGCTTTCAATCTTGTTTTAAAAAGATGATATTATTAAATTCACTTATAATAATAATGTAATTTTATTATCTTTTATTTCATTTTACAGGCCAGATGCTATACATGGAGCAATGGAACATGATGTTGTTTCTTGCTACTCCTGTAACCCCAGACCTGGGAGCTTTAACTTCAGCTGGTCTGTATATAAATGATCTTTCTCTTCATGATTGCAGTCGGTAAGATTTTAAATTTTTCTCATACTGATTTATTGCCTGAAATAATTTGGAAGTTCATTTTGTTGCACAAAGCTGAACGGTATCTGTGATGTTGTCCGGATGGTTAGCGTGGTTCAGTATTTATCTTATTCCTAACACAATTACGAAAAGCCAAAGGGTAAACACATGAATGGTTTCAAATCGTTGTGTAATAGTATAGGATTATTTTAAAGATCTATTTTCATTAGATCCATTTTATTTGCACAGAGATCTGGTGCTGGCAGGGACACAGCAGTCCGTCGAATTAAAGCTGGCGCTTGACCAGGAACAACAAAAATCCCGAAAACTGGAGGAAAGCATGAAGAAACTGGATGAGGAAATGAGAAGAACTGATGAGCTTCTGTACCAGATGATACCAAAGCAAGTAGCGGATCGTATACGTCGAGGCGAAAACCCTGTTGATACTTGTGAAGTAAGTTTGTGTATGTGCATAAGGTACGGAGCCCTGGTCCCTGTTGTTATTTGGTCGTTATCTGTGGCGCTGAAACCATTCCAAACGCTATATCCCATGGTTATCTCAGCTTGACCCTACAAGTTGCACAACCAGAAGGCAAATGTATTCGGTCTTCTCATTCCAGCCTTTAATACCCGCACTAGACAACAATGCTCATCCATGGTGAAAAGATTTGTAGAAGCCCTTTCACCATACAGAAATACTAGCTTGGATGATTGCAAGGCTCACACAGGCGACGTTCTGTTAAATAGATACGGTCGGGCGCAGCAGCTAAAATCTTTAAACTAGATCCGCTGGTATTTTCATATAAAAGTTTTTAGTCTTATCGGTGCAAGAACTTTAGCAGCTCGGCAGACACCTAAACAATTGGAATTTCACTGTACGTTAATATACATATGTATGTGCATTTATATATGTACTATAAACTTACTGATACGACTTTTTCCTCGTCCAAAACACGGTTTTTAACGTACAGCTGGAATTCCCCGACGAACAGAACCATTATGTGAGGATTAAATTATTTTGCTTCCGAATTGTGCTGAGAAACGTAATAATTGATTATATTTACTGGTTCAGTGGCCGACTTACGTTTTATTTTCCAGCCAAAGACCTTAAACCTTTTTATGGTAATAACACACCATAATGTCGTTAATTCAAAAATAAACCTTTTGTTTGTATAAAATGTTTCATTCATATTATGACCCTAATGTATTGTGTCCATTTCCTAATCTCAAAGTATAATGTTATTATTTCCAACTCCCTCCATCTTCTCTCTTGCAAACAAACCGAGAGAAGCAATGTTGACTGTTCTCAAATGGATGTTGATATAATATATATGATTTGTTGTCTATTTAAACAGGTTTTCGAAACTGTGTCTGTCCTCTTCTCAGATGTAGTTACTTTCACGGAGATATGCAGCCGCATCAGTCCCATGCAAGTAGTGTCTATGTTGAATCATATGTATTCACTCTTTGACCAGCTCACCGAAAGAAACGGGGTTTATAAGGTACTTTTTACGCTTTACTACTTATCGTTGCTAATACTTTGGTTGGGAAGATAATTTAAAGGGAAATAGATTCAGGACCATTATAGTACTGTTTTCGAGTAGGAAAAATCGAAGTTGGAAAAGGATTGCCGCAACCTTCTCCTGCTGGTTTTAAGTGATTTTAATTTCTCGTCTTTACACATGTTTGCTTTTGATCTCCGCAGTGGATTTACTAAGTCCTTAAAAGAAATGGATGTGGACATTTAACTACAATTTATCGAAGAGCATGAAATCTTTTTGTGTTTCCCCCATTAATACTCAAACCCTACGCTTGACGTAAATTGCCGTAATCTCGTAAATACTGAGCACACTTAGAGAAATTGGGTGCTTTCCTTGCCTTGGAATTACAAAGAGACACTTTCTTTGGTTCAACACCTTGTCTCTTCCTGCTAAATTGGGGGGTTTCAAAAACCACGATAAAATTTTCTTCCGGGCTACCTTGATATGCTCGTGGTTCGCTACAATTCGTTTGATACCAATTGTTTTGCCATGAGTATTGATAATGAGGTATTCTAGTGCGTCTCACAAAGGTTTTCATTTTACTCCATGTGAGGGTTAAATCTCCTATAAGCGTAGAACAATGCTAGAAATCGTAGTTTAGTTTGTAAGGATTTGTATCAAACAATGAGTAAATTCAGGCATGCAAATAACACATGCAAATGTATGAGCACGCATATAGGTATATCTATTCCGTATGGTGTCATACGGTGAAGAAATAAAAAAATGTCGAGATAGAAAGCGGCAATCTCCTTTGGCCATTTGCATTGAGGTTATGATCCAATCATTTTTCTTTCTCCAACTCAGGAAATGAGTAGCATGACCTTGTACCTGTCAAATTTATGTATTTCCTGGCAACTATTTGGTTATGATGTAGGTGGAAACCATCGGTGATGCTTACATGGTTGTGTCGGGAGCACCTGTAAAAGATATGAATCACTGCGAGAGAATTTGTGACATGGCTTTGGATATGATTGATGCGTCCGTTGGAATCAAAGACCCTTCAGGAAGTGCGAGTTTTTTTCCTATATCTACATGTTTAATATATGAATGATTTCAAACTTAATATGATAGTTCTGGCTTATGTGCATAGCTATGATAAACCACGTATTAAATTGGCTAATTGCATTATTGACTGCCACAATATGGTACCTATATATATGTAATATCTTATAATACTTTATTTGAATTTACTAGTGCTCGAGCATTTGAAGCTACGAGTGGGTGTACATTCCGGAACAGTAGTAGCTGGTACAATTTTTCCTATCACTCAAATTTATTTAATAATATTTTTTTAAATGTAGATATAACGCTAACAAGATTTTGTAGTAACACTAGTGTGTACTTTGTTTGCAGGTGTCGTTGGATTGAAGATGCCCAGATATTGTCTTTTTGGCGATACCGTCAATACTGGTAAGTGGCTACTAGTGTGGTTTATGTAATTCTATTTCATCCGCATTATTTTATGTGAATTTGTATGTATTCACAATCATATGAGTTAGAAATCTCGTTGTTTATTGTGCCGCAGCTTCACGCATGGAAACAACTAGCGAAGCAGGACGTATCCAAGTATCTGAAATCACGAAAAATTTGCTTCCAAATACTTATCAAACAGAATTCAGAGGTCAAGTACCGATGAAAGGAAAAGGTTAGTTATATAGTTTTGTTAAAATATATATAATTATATACATATTATGGCCTATTGGTTTTCCATGGTTTTTCAGAATGCTAGTTATTTGCTACGTAATTTAAACCGAAATCCCTGCATTTCTTCATGTGTTTTCAGGTGAGATGAGTACCTTTTGGCTACTTGGGAGACACTCTCGAATCCCATTATCTGAGCTGCAGTGTAATTCATTTTCCTGGGAGGCACCAATAATCAATTTGGTATCGGACAGGCCAGGTTACACCCCAGTCGTGGGTGAAACCATAACACGGAGTAGTTCCGTTGGAAGCGCGTCTAGTTATCTTGCTTCTAAAGGTAAAATACGCAAGTACAGTATGTATACCCCTGCAATCCTTGCATTGTCTATCACAAGGTTTAATAGGAGCAAGCTCGATACGTATTTTGCTAACAGATAATGTATCCACGGATGCTTCAGTCGATTCTGATAAGCCTAGCAGAGGACGGTATAGAGGTATGTCCCATCAAGATTCTTTTCGGGGTGACGGGCACATTCCGGTATTGACGCATCAACCTACCCTAGAAGATATGAATTTAGATGCAGCGAAGCAAAGTTGCTCAAGTATAATAACGCGCAGGGGAAGCAACAAGAACTTGAACTCTGAAAGTTCCGAGACTAGTTCTAATTCTAGAGTTACTTTTACCGAACCATTGGTAACCAAAGATACAGTTGGTAAAACTATGTCAGCTCCAAATATTGCCATTGGGTCAACCAGTCAAATGTCATCAACAGCCACAAAGTCATTGTCCAGCAGCTCATCTAGTGAACCTGTTATTAGAGTCCCAGTAGAAACTCCTTCCGCTGACAAGGCCGGTCCGGGGGGACAACTAGGAACCCAGCAAGACGAGCAAAGTAAGAACATGTTTGCGAAGTCCGGAGTTGAAGCAGCAAGGAATCAGACGCAAGAGAATTTTCTGCTCTCAAAAGCTACTTTAAACAATGGGACGGGGAATCCTGATGCACGAAGGGATGATACTAAGGCACGGGATCCATTGTTGAAACGAATGCGGGATAACAAAGTAGCTTTGCTCACTTCGGAAGCAGTAGCACAAATGGGATGCTCTGGATTCCGTGCTAGGCAAAAGGAAGTTATCAGTCAAGCATGTAACTTGCTCTGATTCTCTGCTCTTCGCTACGAAACTCATCGCACTCAAACACACACCAAATCCATTCTGTATAGTGGCCTTCATCATTGATGTCTCATGGGGCAACTCTTTGTGGCTTGAGCATGACCACTCTTATTTGAATCTCTCGGGTCTACCGCATGCTACCTCCCTAAGCAATTCCAGTACCGAGGATGACCTGGATTTCGAAACTTCCTTCCCTTAGTTCAACTTGTGTACAACTATCTTATATATTCCAGTAGAGATAAGCTTGCTTCCTGCTCTCAGATGATTGCCTGTCACTCAGAAGGTATGAAGCATGGGAAACCTCGTATGCACATCTCAACATGGGACAACCAATATTTCCATAAGAAATGTCCCAACTTTCCCTCTCCTCTTATTAGAATCAGCTTATTATTTCTATTTCAATCAATTTGTAGTGATGTTGAACATTATGCAAGGAGTGGGTATGTGAAGATTAGCATTATGGGTGCCCTTGCTTGTAAATAATTATTATCCAGATTTGTTTAAGGGTTACACTCTGCTATCTAGATAGCTACATAAAGGTTCCTAAATGAGGACTTTTAAGTACGTTACCTAATGTTATTGGTATTGCATCTAATTTATTACATAGAAGATTTGCTTGCGTATTCTTTACAACTCTATTAGCTAAGATTTTCACTTCTAAAACATCTAGAATTGGTATATTGACTTATTGATGACAGAGTTGATCTTTTGCAAGGTATGTGCACACACCTCCATGCATGCAGTATTGAGTAAAAGTATAAAGTGAAGAAATGTAACTTAACGTTGTGGTTTCTACTTATAGGTTAAAAAGGTGAGTGCAGAAAATTCCATCCAGAACATACCCTGAATCAACAACTAATAATCCTGCTTTCACCGTATGTATATGAAAAAACATTCTTGAAGTCCGTTACGTAAAAAACCTGCTTAAAAAATTTCGATTTCGAGTATATACAGTTATACATACATAGCAAATTTCTTGGATGAAATTGTATGCCAATACACATTTCATTTACATATAACTAAATAAAGGTGCACCCCAAGACTGGAGCATCCAACATGATTGTACAAAATCACGTATAAATTGATTAAAACGCTTTCATGGACCTACGACTACATTATATGTACTTAAATTATAATTGCGTGCTAGTTGTATGAAAATAATTCATACTTGGATTCGCTATCTATGTACAAAGCATTAAAAATGTAACTAATATTTGCAGGCAAATTCATTAAATCATAGTAAAATATCGTAATTTAATTGTGCTGAATTTAAATAAAAATCACTTTAATTATGTAATGTCAAATGTCAATGATGTCAATGATGTATTAACGTCTATTTACCAGTAGATATAACTGAGTTGAATTTTAGAATGAATCTGTGATTCATGATATCTAAAAATATCGTTATTAAATACATATTTCATTTTACTCCAGACTGCAATGAAAGTTTGAGAATGTCAGAATTGCGCCATTTTATTGTTATTTGTATAATTTACGTTTAAATGAAAACTAATCTTAAGCTAATCAGTTCACAAAATTCCTTTGCAAGGTTCTACCATTTCCTTATGTCACTTAGGTATATGATATGTAAACCAACGAATGGCATCACGTTACACACTATACATGCATACCAAGCTGTGTATAATACCTACCTTCGAACGGCCATTACAGTTACAATTATTCACAATGCCCCAGATGATTTTTTGTGCTTTTACTATAAATCATGGAGCACCATAGTATGTACTGTGAGCTTTAAACAACTAACTAAATCACCCACTCATAGTACTAACAATCTAAAAAAATCAAAGTTGGATGGATGATGTTATAGCTGATTAATATGTACTTGTAATCCATATAAATAAAGTCAATGCATTAGTATTTCTACAGATATACTCGACAGAAGTGTAAAATCAAAAGTTTTTCAACGGCATACGAAACTAACTGCTGAAACCAAGTGTTACTGTGTCGTTTTTCAAAATATTAGATACATAAAATATAATGCAACATTTGTTGCAAATACCTGCCGCGGACATTTTCTACACATCAAAAGCTTAGATGTTGCATACATTTTTAAAGACTTGCTTTGAGGTTTCACTTTTAAAGCTTTGTTTTACTTACTTTAATTGCCACAATTGTAAGGCTGAATAAACAACCCAAAAAATAGTCGTAGATTAATCATTACATATATGTATACATACTTCCATAAAATTTAAACAAATTTGTAAAATTTGAAAAAAAATTTTGATTGGTACTTTGTTATTAATATTAGCATGCCCACTGAACAAGAAAAATGAAATTCGGTTTAGAAGTTATAATTATTTTATAAAAGCACCATCGTCTGCGAACATCAGGACGCACTAAAAAAAGTTTGCTAATTGCAGAACTCACTAAAAGTAAAATGTCAGGATGTACGAAATAATTAAGGTCTTCAAAATTAGCCATCAATCTTGGCTTCACTTACGTATGACCTTTCCTCTCCTCATTGACTAGACCAAAACTAAAAAACCAGATCCCCATCCGATCCGCGATCTTCCGGCAGATTTACAAAATCGTTCAAATCCTTGAACACATCACTTTTCAGTTGTAGATAGATATTTATTCATGTCACTTTTTTTCAGTTGTAAGAAATTCTCTAACAATCATTGATATCAACAACACAAATTTTGAACAAAGCCTCATCATTATACAGATGAGATAATCGTTATTGTTACACCCATCTGTGTTCCAACTATTCCAGTATATGGAAAACAAAACTATAAAATAAAACATACTGCCTTGGGGACGATACAAACGCCGAGTCTAACCATTTAAAGCATATTTGCTACCATATTGGAATTCATTTTACACGGTTACGTGGAAAGATTTTATTATTATTCATGCTTCTCAGGCTTGTAACCATTTACTAACTTAATACAATTTACTATACTTATAATATTTACCGACCGGTTTACTAAACGTTGTTTAAAAGTATGCTTAATAATCGATGAATAATGTTCCTGAAGTGTAAAATTCATTTGTTGCATCGTCGTGGAATTTTTGAGGCACCAATGATATAATATTAGTATAATGGAGTCAAACTCGAGTAAAAAGTATTTTGATAATTTAATTCGGTTGCATTAAATTATAAGAGAAGAGAGTAACACCAACTTTCATTGGGCTATTGCAAAACATAAAGTTTCATCAGTTGTTTAACAACGGTCAGTTATGTTGCCGAACCATTTAAATGTCGTTATAACTCCTGTTCAAAGACATACATAAGCAGTTTACTACAAACTACATTCATGTAATTCAAATGGTTATACGATGAAAGATCTAGAATAAAATAAGCCATTTCAGAAATCATAATAAAAACGAGATTAATATTTATTCGGTGGTAGGATATTTGTGTAGTATAATTCAATGTACAAGCGCGATTTAATTTTCAAATTGCAGAGACAATTTTACCAGCGAAAGCATCGCCAAATATAACTCCAATGCATAAACATAGGGGGAGCTAATATCGCCGGAAAGTTCGCGGAAGGTTCGTTTGACGATAAAACTGAGCGAGTGCCAAAAATATTATCGCCACACCACACGTTGCCACTCAACTGGAGGATATGGACTATCTAAAATCATTTGCTATTTCTTCCAATGGTTTTTCCTTACGGTTGTAGCCAATGGTTTTTTCTTGGTTGTAGCTATGTATATATAGTTCTTTGCATTCCAGGGACAATCAAGGCACTCAAACCAACCAAAGTTTAGGCTGATTCAAAAACGACGTCATGCAATATTTTTTTATTAAAACCCCCTCCATCTTCCAATGACATACTATTTTGTATGTACATGCTATGGTGAAGGTGTACCGTTACTCCATAATATTATTCCTGGCCTCGTTGACCTTGTAATTGAGCGTTCCACAATCAAGAAAACAAATAATATTGTCTGTGAGTGGCAAGTCTCATTATTTATGTTGTCATGTTTGTCCGTTAATATACATATTTTGTCTACGATTCAGCTTTGTTTAACTGCACATAAAAATGCCTACTAACGCATATTTTTATGACAACAAACAAATTGCATTCAAATTCTTGCTGATACGTTACGATATCCAGTTGGAATATAAATTAATAGATTTAATAGTCAGTTGCTATTTTAATTTTGTTGACTCTTTGGTTTTGTATTGTGTGCAATAGTGCGAGCAACAAGTGAAATGAAACATTGTTATCAGCACAAATATTTAAATATTAAGTTCGTTATTATACTTCATTAAATTTTATTTTTGTGTCACGACATTAGAGTCCAATATATCTCCCGCGGAAATAATACCGGAGGGATTATAAATAATTATTTCCGGCCAGATCCATAATTAAATATGCCATTTCTGGAAGTTACTTGAGCGAACAACTTTGCTAAGAGTTGTTCAGACGATATAAGCAAGCTAATTTTTTAGGTAATAATGCAGTCATTGCATGACATGGAAAGTCGCACATCAGACATATAGGCTTCCCTGTTGATTTTAAATTCCGGAAACTTTACCGGACACTTGCCTGGTAATTTTAGTTTAGGACAGTCGTGGCATGCATGTAGGTTTATTCGACATTGTCGGGTTATTTTGCCCCAGAAGTTTAGGGTATCGGATTACTTTGAAACTCCGAAATGAAGAATTTTGTTTACATCCTTAAGGCAGGGGAATTCAACAGGCATCCTTTCATGTACCCATTGCAGCAGAGTTGAAAGCGCTCTTCAAACAACATTATGTATATTTCTCTTGTGGTAGCTACACTATAGGCAGTCTGCAGTAGATGCCTGCGTCTTCTTAAAGCAACGTGTAGCATTCACAAAATAACGTGAGAGAGATTGCTAGCAGTAAAAAATCTTGAGAGTTAAGTTATCCCCGTGAGTCAGTAAATAGTGGAACAGCTTGGAATGTGGTTGTACTGTATCTGTATCCTAAGCCATTCTTGCTGTGTATATATACAAACTTTGGACAGATGCATGATCAGTTGGCATTTGAACCAAGTAAGCGAGATACATAGTAAAGTGAGCAATGTGTTGCTTCTCGTGCGAACGCACTGGTACCATCATGTATAATGTTCCAAATGGGTTGTGTATTCCACCCCAGCACCAAACTGTTTACTTGATTGATTTTGATCGCTTGCTAAGCATGCTTATAAATACATTTTTAACAAAATGATACATAAAATTTTAAAATGATAAATAAAATTTTAAAATGATAAATAAAATTTTAAAATGATAAATAAAATTTTAAAATGA
>JAQGAK010000749.1:0-54240 GCA_034696945.1 Lipothrix lubbocki
AACTGGAAAGTTTCCTATGTTTAACATTAGTGGAAACTGGAAAGTGGAAAGCCCGACCGAAAAAGGAAATTCTAGCCGAAGTAAAGTCTTTGGAAGTTGTCAGGCCATAAGTGTATGTATATTAAAACATATCGGATAGTTATATGGTTGTGAGTTCGTAACCAAACAATCAAACAATTTCAATGTATATTACACATTAAAATTATACGAACCACATATTACAGGCACATAATGTACTTAGAAAGACGAGAAACGAAAGCATTAAGATTAAAAAACGACAAACTAGAAAAATTAGTGCATTCCTTTTTTAGCCAATACTTTAATGAACCTGTAAAGTCCATTTATGGTAACATCCTTGAAGGATTCACTAGTACATAGATGTCAAGCTACGGTGTTAAGTCTTTCCGCATATACGACAAATTAAAACATTTTATCTTGTTTGCAAGCGTACTGACAGGATAAGCTGGCAAAGCCATCCTTTTAACTTTGTTTTCGTGAATTATGGGACGCAGACTTGGGGCAAACTCAAGGATCCCCCACACTTTTTCCTAGGCTTGGGAATAAATAAATAACTAGAATTGAACGTGCCGCTGTATTAATTTACGGTTGCGGTATACATATAAGGATACATAAGTATGCCTTATAATGAATGTGGAGTAGTATTTAGCACATGAGTATATGGTACATACATTAGTATGTAATATTAAAGGTATCTTATTGAAGCTGTAGGCATTCAAAAAATAATTGTGGTGGTAGCATTACGAGACCAAGGCTGTACAGATTCGCGCCCGATTTTCTATTCAGTTGTTCCGTAAGTTCGTCTTTTGGCTTGGTTTGCATGGCAGGCTATAATCCGAGCCACTATAAATGTGTGGCAAAGTAATTTATATGTATAGTTGCTTTATATATGATTTTCTAAAACGTAATAAAACACTGCATATAGTTTTAAATGCATAGCTGTATAATTAGCCATGTGAACCGTCAAGATTGTTCCCTACATGGCAAGAGCAGGAGTGGATTTTAAATATTGTGGCTGGCTCCATGTCGTCCAACTTGACATTTCGATCTGGTTGAAATTCAACGGTGGTGAATAGCGTAATTTGCTGTATCTGAAATCGATGAAATTAATTCCCACACAGGAATTTCCTGCTCGGATATTAGACATGAGAACTTTCATGAATTTTCAAATACATACACCCTCCCAGTGGTTTTATCCAGCAATTCAGAACCTACGCCAAGACTGAAGAAACTTAGTGATATTTTTACTTTCTCATTACTATGCAAGATAGTCATCAGAGATAACAAGTTTACTTTATTCTTTATAATGGCCAAAAGTTTTGCCGAATGCTGGAGGAGATGATGAAATTCTGGCATAAATATATATTGTCCCAAAAATATAACATACCTACTTTTATAGGTACTGCTAACAAAGCTGCTAGAATGCTAATAAAGCTACACTACATAAAAAAGCTGCAACTACATATATACTATACTTGTGTACCCATATATATCTGTAAATACAGGCTAAAAGTGTAAAACACTGTTAGACAAGATACTTCTTACGAAAATCGGTGGGTTTTATAGAGACAAATTATCTCTCAAGTCATTTCTTTGATACATAAAGTTGAGGCAAATACCCTTGAAATTCCGCTGTCAATGCCAAAAGTTTCCTATCTCAAGCTCTGTCATGATAAAAATCTCATTTATGACGGGCTTTCTGTGTGAGCAGAATGATGACTGCAATAACAGTAAGTATCAGGTATTGTGTTCTGTTGATTGCACCCTTCAACATAATTATTATTCCGGAGGCCATCATTACCTAAACCATTCATTTTGTTCGCAATAATAACTTCAACTGTTTTCTCCCTAGAATAATAAAAAACTACCTGTGGCGCCCTTCCCATGAATACTTTATTCCAAGGAATTTCTTCCTTTGTAACTGCATGATTAACTCCGGATAAAACACTTCCTAAGTAAAGAGCTAACAATAAACAATTTTTTATTAATCCTGCGAAGCTTTCTTCGGAAAAATAATTAAGTCAAATCATGTGGGTAAACATGTTGGGTAATCAAGTGTGTTTGCGGACATGATTTATACTTGCATAATAATTGTGTGTAAATATTAAACAAATCATGCGAAATTTGGAAATAGTGGAAAATCATACGAAACTATGAATATAATTAAAAAATCTGTACTGGATACCAAATGATTGAAAATCCCAAACCAATTTTATTGGATACCATAATAAAGAAATCCCCGTAAAAGTGTTACTACATTGAAAAGCATGGTAAATTAAAAATAACGAACAAAACATGAGTTCTAATGTCTTACATACATTATAGTAATTACTGGATTAGAACAACCAGGCATCGAACTTTCTGTAATTACGGCAACAACACATAAAATATTGTCCAATATTATTCCCCATTAAATTCCGTGGATACCTAAAGGAAATAGGCACAGCAATAGAGAAAGCAGCTGATTTAAATTAGTTTGGGTATATAGAGCATTCCCTGGAGGTGCTGGCAGCCTGGAAAGTGCCGGCAGTTTCGTGTGTAATGTTGTGTGTCGGGTAGGACGTCGTCGCAGTATATTTATAGCGATCATTCACAAATGACCATTGTAGTGTTTTTGGCCCGGGCATTCATTAAATTTTTCTCAAGAGGAAGACAACGAAAGTAACGAGGTGAATTGTGTGAGTTTATGTCCAGTATCCATTGTTTATGTACAATCAGAATACAACCCAACATGTATATTTTCCTCTTCCGCTGCCCCAACGTAAAGTGCTATGCTCAATCAAGGTAGAATGAGGCAGTAGAGCAGTAAGGTAATGTAACTTAGGGACAACGAGGTGTTCAAGTACGTCTCCACATGCAGGCTGGATGGCGATAAGGCGATGAGCGTTAAGAGCTGCTACGCTCCACCTCACAGAAAGGACTTGTATGACCATGGGATAATACAGATTTGAACAGCCATGTATTTACCTTGCGACTGTATAAGAACCTTGCTATACTGCAGTTGCTTACACATTATGTATACAGACTACTTGTTCCCATATGTAGATCTATTAAAATCACATAAGAAAGCACTGTTACGGCTGTATTTGTTAGTTCTATCACTGAATATGGAGGGAATATACATTTTATAATACAAGAACAGATTTATATGGTGGGAGTATAGATAATTATATATCATGTATAGCTTCTACAATGTAATAATATCAAAGTTCCTTATAGCATAGTATAGCCATCAGAACAGGTATGAATATTTAAGCTGAAGGCAAAAAAAGGAGCTAAAGCAGGTAATAAAATACGGATATAGTGGTCCCAAGCACAAGTGTGGTTTTTTGTTAAATTACAAGTGACCTACATATAATGCAGGAGATAAAACCAGTGGCAGTGGAAAAATTGTGATTAGTATTAGTTGTGTGAAACTCTTGTATCACACATGTACACTGAATATACACCTACGTGATGTCATTTATATTGTATCATTTTCTATCTGTCTCACGTCTATTCTGCCAGCGTTCCAGTCCTTCTCAACATGTAGAAAATGAACCTCAAAAAAAGAACGGGTTGAAAAGCGAAACTAAGAGAGAGAGAGAGAGTGAAAGATAGAGGGATAGAGAGAACGAGGGAGAGAGAGTCACGACACATCAAGCAGTCCTTAGACCACATAGCAATTGGAATAAAATATAACTTTGGCCAGATTTTCCCGATGGGAAATTTCTTTTCGGTCCCATTCTCTTCACACTTCAGAGGAAAGAGACGAAGAAAGCAAGTACGGGAGAGAAAATAGCCTATCCAGCGTGGATGTAGCAGCTTCTTGCAAAAAGCAGAGGCTCACACGGAAGAGGATGTTCAATCCTGACTCTGCAGGATAAAGCGGGGGTTTGTGGAGATATGGGATGATGATCGTTGTGAGGTAGGAAGAAAGTGGTGCATCGTATCTGTTGGGGAAAGGAATGTGAGGACACTGAGGACACGTCTGGCTGCTAGTAGCTCCTCAATGAAGGACATTATACCTTTCATCTGGCTTTCCTCCTTTTTTGGGTCAGAGCATAAGAAGTCAGGAGAGTCACATTATTATTTTTATGATGCTTTTGTAGTACTTGGAGATTGCCCAGAGAATCATCCTTTTTCCGTGATAGTAACGCTCGGTATAGCAGATCTCTGTCTGTAAGAAATCCTACACACAGCTTCGTGCTTGTGACTTTGCACAAGCATTTACAATACACATATGCTTTTCAGGTTGAGCACGCTCCTAGTCAAACTTGATTCTGTTAACTATCTAGTATTTTTTGTCTTGTAGACTTCATTTTTATTATTATGAGACCTTGCAATTTATTCTCTTGCATTTATACTCCTGCATTATAACCGGAATTTATGAGTAAATATGTGTATTCCTACCTTCTTCATCTCTCCACCAAAGTTTTATAACCGCACAATAAAATGAAAGCTGTAGTTTCCCCTTGCTTTATCTTTATGGACTTAATATAGTAGTCCTTGTCGGATGACTCCTACCTTCTTTGTGTTCTGCTTGTCATTATTTGCCAGGTCATAAAATGTCCGGAGATTGTTTTTTATAAAATACTTGAATTTGGGATACATATAAAATATTTGTATTTAAGAAATAATCGTGGTATTTAATTTCGGCTCTTTTTCCTCTTTAATGTATCCTATACTGTATCCTATTTCCTGTTCCCATCCATTACCATTATTATTGCTATGATTTAAGTACACAAAGCTATTTACTTGTTTGTGAAAGTTCCTTTGAACCAATGAGATTTATACAATATGAAAGGAAGAGAGAGAGAGAGAGGAGGAAAGGGAAAGACAGAAGAAGGAAACAGCCAGGAAAAGAGCAAACGTTTGTCAGAATTTTCCTGTGTTTTATCTTTATATAATTAGTTCTATCGTCTAGTACATAGTAATTAGTCGATGTAATTCCAGACAAACTTCCTTGTCTTCCTCCGCCTTGTTAGTTGTAAGGTCGGTTTCTAAAAGGGTAGGTACTAGTCGCTATATCAAGCAGCTTGACTCCATCTGAACGGATCTGCCTTATTATTATTTCCTGACTTTCCTTTCATCAGGAGCTCACTTTAGATGGATTTACGCCGAGCACATGCAACTAACTACTTTGGTGTCTCATGTGTCTAACTCAACGGAAATTGTAATCCCAATGTTGGAAAAGGATTTAGTTCTTTTTTACGTAATTGCCCATGCATGATATTCCCTATAGCTGACAATGTAAGAATAGCACATATATTACAAACGCAAATATGTATATACACATCTATACACACGTATTATGTACTAATATTTTAGTAAATCGTCTGTAAATCATGTAAATACTATTACATACAGAATGGTACACAGAACATAATAATGTACAGCTTATACTAATACTTCACTCTAACTAAACTATATACGAAAGAATTAACTCACTTTATTCAAAACCTGGACCAAAAAAAGATTTACTCAAAAAAATTGTCGCTGTATTTGGAGTGGAGTTTTTGTAAGTGTTTACATCAAAGTACTGGGATTGTGGTTCATTGATCTCAGAAATCGTAGGGATCGCACATTTTATCGCATTTCCCTTGTTTGCACAAGAGTTAAGACAAAATTGAAGATCAAGTTGCTGCTTCTCGGTTGAAGGACATGATTCCTTTCAATTTCTGATAGAGCTTACAATGTAATCAGAAAGATTGCATAACCCTGCTTACCTTTGTGGAAAAGCGAAAGCGCTGCTTATACTTCCCTGCACGAGCGAAATTGTTGCTTAACTTTCTGGACTAGAGAAAACAATGCTTACTTTGAGAGACGCACGAAGGCGTTTACTTTTGTGTGGACGTTGAACGAAGCTTACTTCGTGAGCGAACAAAATTATAGCTTACTATTGTATGTACATGAGAGAGCTCTTTGCTTATTTTTGTGAACGAGCTAAAAGACTTGCTTACCCCTGTTGGAGAGAGCGAGGACGCAGCGTGTCCTCGTGGAGAAAGCAAGACGCGGCTTATTCTTGTGGACAAGAATATGACTAGATCTTTTCTCAAAGCGCTTTGAGAAAGAGTGAAAAGCCTTATAGTCTTAGCGGAAGTGCAAATATTAGGGGGCGAGCAAGCACAAAATGAAATTGGTTTTGTAAAATTTCGACGGACGAAGGATTCTAAAGTACCAACATCTTATTCCACTGGTGATAGAATGCACAAAATCAGATGAAACGCTCACACTTCACTACCACATTTGTTCCAAGAACAAAATTCTCAAATGTTGCTACTTGTAAAATGTTGAGTATGGTACATTCGGACATTTACGACATGCAAAATATATATATACCTCAGGATCCTTCACCGTCGATTTGCTTAAGCAAACATGGCTAAAAATGACAATTGTGTTGAGATTCCGGCGATGTCACAAACGGCGGAAGGGAACTATGAAAATACTAAGCTGTCTCAACAAGAAATGTTGTAGGGATGGCTTTCAATCATCAAGCGCTCCTTACCTGCGGATCCGTTGACAAGCTTCACTTTCTGGAAAGATATTTTCTTTGGGAATTACCCCGTTGTTGATAGAAATTCTGAATGAAAATATGGGGTTTATTTAGCTACAAAGATTATGAAACTTGTTGTGTTATCTCCCTTGTTTATTATACTCACTTGCCTTGCATTTATAAGATCTTGGTGTAGACATTCATATTTCCCGTATACTGTGTTTGTTTAATATAAATATTATATGATTGGATGAAAATGTCATGCTGATGATCCTTTTGTTGGGTTGTGTTGTAGATGCAAATGGAAATCTAGACCCTGAAGCTCCCCCAGCGAATTACGGTCGTCGACGGAGTCGAGCAGTTCTTTACCAGCTGTCTGGCCACTATAAACAAGATAGAAGGAAATCTAAGCTGAAAATCAATAATGTGAGTTCAGTTGAATCTTATATCTACCACTGCCTCTTCAGTATTTAAGTATCACATGCACGTCTTTGCTTATCTGCTTCCTGGTGAGTGTAAATATAGTTGAGCGTTTAGCGCTTCACAATGATCACCGCGATGGTGAGGACGAATGGAACTTTGGGAAGCCAAACACCAAAAACTGTCTCAAACTATATCTATGTACATATAAATCTGTATACTTTGTGCATTTATAGTTGTGCATGTATTGCATGTATATACATAGTTTGGACACGATATAGAAATAGTTATACGCAGGTTATGTCAACTTGGCATTATATGTTATAAGATGTGCAAGGCTGTTGAAGACTGAGAGGTGAAACTCCACTCAAGTGCTTATTTTCAAAAGTTGGGCATAAGAATACACCCTGCGAGACTAAAAGTAATGTTCCATCGAAATACTACATCCCCATGCATAGGTAATACAGTGCCTCAAGTTTGTTTTAGCTTTAGCAAGTACCTTGCTCAAGTAGTCAAATTCTGTCATATATACCTGTTCTTTCATGAGCGCACTCATGATCACATTATTTTACTAAATTTTGATTACAATATACGAGGCCAGCTAGTAATTTTCACTGCAGCGTCACTCTTTACCCTCCTGTCTTGGCTTTTAATGTGACCATTAATGTAAAACTTAATTTCCGTGTATGAGCCATTGCCTGATCTGAATAATATGATGAGGGTAGGTTAAGTCTCACGGCGAAATCACAGTAGTGTATGTTTATCTATGTGTAATGCATACAATGTTATTGGCAGACGCTGCAGGCCAATTTCATATCCTGTATGTACGTGCTCTTATACCCTTCGTCCGGAACTCTCCCCTGTTTTGACTTTATTACACAGATTTACCGACTCTTATTACTGTTTTACTCTATATTATACATACATGCACCCTGCGTGAGTTTGTGCGTCCTGAGAACTCCAAATGTAATATCGTCAGCGAGATTCTTCGGTTTCGTAGATTAACTGTACCAGGTTTGTTAATTAGTTACTTATACGGGTACAACAAATGTCTGGGAAACGTTGTACGCATTATGAAGGTTCCGTAAAGAATCCCAGAACGACAAGGATGCTCGAGTTTGTAGAAATGAACAGCCGATTGGAGTGTGGGAATAAAAACAAAGGTAGATTTAAGCGCGGAAACTAAGTGTAGGGTTAATTTGAGTGTGGGAATGAAGAGAAAGACGGATTTTAGTGTTGGAAAGAAAAATAAAGCAGGTTCCAGGGTCGACATGAACTATTGTAACGTTGCTTGCAACGTGGACAAGAAGTTTAAGTGTGTGGAAATTAAGTATAAGCTTTTTCAAGTGTGTAAATGAGGAGTAAGTCAGATTTACGTGAGGAAATAAAGAAGAAGGTAGATCTGTATGTGAAACTGTAAAGTGAGGTAGATTTGTACGTAAAAATAGAGAGTAAGGAAGATCGTATGTGGAAATGAAATGTAAAAGACAAGTTTGTATTTGAAAATGAAAAGTAAGTCGGATTTGATTGTAGAGAATAAGTTAAATGGGGGAGCTGAAAGAGCAGGGCAGAGTTTAGTATGGAAATAAATTGCATGGGATGAAGTACATGACGAAATTTGCATGACAGCCTAACCGAGGTCTTCAATTTCCTTGGTATTATTTTTATTGTGCAAGTTTGTTGATGAGATTCGTAAGAAAAATAATTATCATTATTGGACATGAGTGTAAATAAGGAGAAGTGTGATACATTTGTTAAGACCTGGATCCACACACAGGCGCCCAAGGGAAGCATGAAATTCACACAAGTTTTTCTCATACAGCTTACGTGCTGGTGTGACTGGCAGTGTAGTACAGGAGAGTCATTGTAGGGAAAGAAGATTAAAGGATTCTTTTAAAGTTGGTTCCATGTTAACTTTTCTAATCTGCATAAAACGCAGTCATCTGAACGGCGAAGCAAATGTGATGAGTAAAATACATACATTTAATTAGTTTGTACTTTCTCCTATTTCCGTCTTTTTTACTTGTTGTTGTTGTCCTCAAGAAATTGCAGTTCACGAAAGTTTCCCCTCTCCATGGCTCTCTGTATTACATTACATTATGCGGTAGCTCATAAGCATTGCATTACAGATAGTGGGGACGAAAGTCCACAGGAGTTTTAGTAGTGTAATCCACTAGTCTGCGTGCTGTTTGGTGAAATTGGGTGCGTGTGCTGTGTGGGTTCCCTTCCTTACTCTTCCTTGTCAACCCCTACATATATTGTTTTTTCTCCTGCACACCGAGTGATGATGAGTTTATCTTCGGGGAATGCAAAATGTAGACCAAGCTCATTAATTAATAATAATTATGATGAAGATAACAGAACACTTCATGTTTCTGATGGTTTCCCCCCGTTAGATCAGCTCATGTCAGTAAATTCCATCTCTAGAGACCGAATCGTCTCCGTGAGATCAAGAAAGGTTATCATCCCTAAAGCTTTTAGATTAGTGTATCAAAAATATCTGCATTACACCGAATTTGTAGCTAGCTGTAGAAATTTGTGCGTGAATATATTCGCAATATATTCGTAAATATACATAACTGTATTATTGTGCTTTCCTCAATGGACTATTCTAGTTCAGTAGTTCCTGTATACGTCCCGCTTGAACACGTTTAATCATATTCACATTTGTTGGTAGCGTTAGTATGCAGCACTTAAGCACGTAATTACAGAAAAAGGCTCTTTAAAAGTGCATCAGATAAGTTGTGCATGTACTGTTTCGTGTATTAATTTGTGTAATTTGTTCTGCTGGGCGCCGAGTGATAATGGGGGATATGAATGTGTGGAATGGAAAGTAAATGAAGCAACACGTGTTTCCGCCAGTATATTTTGGTTGTTTACTTCGATGCAATGAAGGGATAACGGCGTTGCTCTAATATATGTGTAAATTCAAAAATTTCCAGACACTTTTACAGCCAACGGAAGCACCACTGCCTGAGTATAAAACAGCAGCCATTGAGAAATCCCGCTTCGTCTTGTCACATTACGGCATCTTCAAAAGTTGTTGGGATTGGCTCATCTTGGTGGCAACTTTCTACGTGGCCATCGTTGTTCCCTACAGTGCTGCTTTTTACAATAAGTTCAAAGATAATTATCGACCTACAATGGTGTTCGATGTGGTAGTTGAAGTTCTATTCATCATTGGTAAGATCAACAAGTTTAATTGAATTCCATGATACCATTATGATAGTTTTAACTCCATGAAAGTGACTTACATAATGTTCGCTTGTGAATGTAATCCCATGACTTCCAATAAAGGACATATTAGTGCCGTATTACATAATGACCAGCTCGCTTTACCATTCCTATATTTCTACTTAAGGAACTGTGAAGAATATAGAATACCTAGAAATTTGTCGTAACAGCCAGTTGGATTCCATTCCCTGGTTTCATTCAGAGAAAATTGAAGTTGGCTATGTCTATTCTAAGTTATGATGTCGCAATATTAGTTTGCATCGAAGATTTGGAACGATGTCAGAACAGAAAAAGGAAGGTGAAAGGAAGCAGGTTGAGGACTTGTATAGTTGTGTTCGGTGTCTATGAAAGTCGATCCATGAAAGAATCTTAGGCAGCCCGAGAATGTAAAAATGCTTGTACTTACAGATGTTCTTATATTCTTGATATAAAAATGGTTCGTATATACATACATATATATATATATATATAGTATATCATAGAGCGAGAACCACAGTGAAGAAAGTTATGCAATCAACAAGCATTGAGGAGAAGTTGTTGTTCTTGTTGAACTGTGTAAGTCAAGTAGGCACTCTCATATGGGTTTCTTTTATTTAGTGTAGGATGGAAGGGGGAATGCATGGGATTTCTAGTGTTGCCTTTTGTTGAAGTAAATGTTATTTGACTTTCTTTCATGATGATTTTTCACTTAAGCAGTTTGTCATCGTATAGTCCATGACATTCGTGAAGAAAGTGAATGTATTGTGTTTCAGCGTCACATACCGATACAACCCGAGTTAATCAATTTCGAAAGGGAATGGAAGGCGTGTGAACAAAGAGGAGATGGAAGTTAATTCCAACGATAAGTTTGTCCTCTTGGTTCTGTCAATAGCTTTCGAGAAAGATCTTGTTCACAGATCATTTTATCATCTTTGGAGTTCCCCAGTTGATTTTTTTGCCCATATTTTCTCACGCGGTCATTCTTTTTAATCTCGTTACTGACGTTTCAATATCAAGTGAATCAAGATATTGTAGGCGCAACGTTGTTGCAGTCGCCAAGTACACAAGCTGCTTCTAATTTAGCAACTACAAAGAGCAAGTAATTGAAGCAAGCGGTTAAATTGAAAACTTTCTAAAGATTCCCATTTCTATTAACTAGACACAAGCCTTATTCTTGATATTGTAACTGATAACAATAATTTTTCCGTTTTCACGATTTTACATTTGATTTTATGTATCTATATGCCACGTCAATGTAGGATAAAATATATATTTGTTGTCACGTCCCTACAGTTTTTACATGAAAAGTCTTCAGTACTGCAGTCATCTCAGTTATTATTATTCGATACAAACCATCTTCAAGGATTAATTTAAGCAAACTGTTGGAGAGCCCCCACTTCACGCCTGTAGTCAAATATAAGTATAGCATGAACTGTGTTTTTCTGTATGCGGGATTTTTAAGTACATGTGGCATTCTTGATATTCTTGACAATAAATCCCAGCAATTTCTCAACGCCTAGAGCGAATAAATGAGTTCAGAGTCTTAGAAAATCCGGAATCTTAATGAATTTAAAATTATACGAGCAGATTTTGTTGACGATGGGGGCAGCTGGAAAAGCTTTTACTGAGAAGGCTCAAGTCTAAAGCTGTCTTCCATGTTTGTTTTCATTATTAATGTTCTTGACTCTCGGTCTTTACATTATCATAGGCCGTTGGTTGCTTTAGGGTGAGATTTTATATGGAGATAAGTCCCTACGAGATATATAACCAGCTTAAGTCATTCTTTCTTTGTATGTCATTCCTCTGGAAATCTGGGTAGACAAGAGTGGCATGCATACGGATACTCTCGGCACATAAATCTAAATCTGTGCAAATATATGCATATTGTTAGTGCTGAAGGCAGACAACAGTAAATTCATATCTCTGGAGGAGTTAGTGTTTCCTCTGGTGGCACTCAAAACGCAAAATTGCAGCTCAACCATCTATCTTAAGTGGGTATGTATGTCACTATTTCGGGGAGTCATCCATTATGAGATTTAAAACTACAAGTATTCCATAGCCATATAAGAGCTATTATATGCTGTGGTGGCACATTTTTTTGGGTCGTCGGTTTTATAAGAAATATTTATTGTGACAATGGAGTTAATATGAACATTCTTACCGAGGCGTAGAGACAAATGCAAATTTTAATATTATCATGAACGAATTTCGTCATTAAATACAATGTAGTTCAGATTATTATGTACTTAACCTTTCAAAGACAACCTTTCTATTTACGCTTTTCTGCCAATTTCGTTATACTGAACATTTAAATTCGAAAAGCGTCTACACTGAAAATACTAAATACTTGTTTAAAATGATGAACGTTTATTAAATCCCGAAAATGGTGAATACTTTAACCTGCAGATATTGTACTCCATTTCCAAACAACCTTTGTGAATCGGAAGGGAGAAGTGGTCTCAAACCCTAAGCAGATCGCCATAAATTATTTGAAGGGGTGGTTCCTTCTTGATCTTTTATCTGCTCTACCGTTTGATCTAATAACCGCCACCGGGGTCTTGGACAATCTTGCCTCAGTAAGTAAAACTTTTGTATTATTAGCTCTTAGGATGTAATTAGTCGTGAAAGTAACAACTAACAAGTATCTTCTTTGACCAGAAACCAAGGGTTTACTTCTGTAAGCCTTGGAACAGTTGCTCTTTAATACTCGTGGGAATTCTGAGTAGATATTTTGTAACAGTGTGTTCGACATAGCCAAGCTGGCCTGTATTCCAACTTATAATATAAAGTGAACCTGAATTTATTGTTGCCTAAGTTTATAATACTGTAGCATATGATTGCAGCTTCAGGAGATTTTGGAGTAAATTAATAAGCTAAAATGATCTTACCAACCCTATATATGTAAACGAATGATACAAACTTTTAGTAACCAATTTATTATGGTCGATACAATTCCTTGAACTCATTAACATAGAATTAGTTTAGGTGCGTTGGTACACAAGCTCTAAGTTTCACTGTACCATAAAAGCTGAAATATACCATGAGAGATCGGATGGGAATTACCTAATGAAGTGAGGATGGGAGTAGCACAGTTTTGTTTTCTATAATGATCCACGCAATTAGCAATGTATATACTTTGGAGTTGGGATGTTTCCCTTCCTGGAACTCTCTGGCTTGCGGTAATTGGAGCTACAAGCTCCATACTTAACATGGTTTCATGGCATTTATCCAAAACATGGTTGTATAAAGCAACAAAAGTTTTTTTTAAAGTAACAAAATTCAAGAAACTAGTAAGAAAATACCAACGTTAGCAAAATGAGGCACAAAATACGGAGCTGGCAAAATGGGTAGCACAATTATTTTTGAGAAATCGTTCTTATAACATACTATTATTGCGAATTTATGCAATGATTTTGTATCTTTTGTATGGATGTCATTCCTACCGGATGATTTGTGAAATACAGAGATACTGCCATACATTCTGAATACCGGAACAAAAAGTCATACTTATAAAACATGTTTAGTCTATCATGGAGCCATTAATCTGTCTCCGTGTGGTTTTAACGTGCATGTAAGGTTGAGGAGCTGTGTTGGGCAAGGTCTGCTGAATGAAATAAATGGGATGAAAGTGGAAGTTTGGTGAAGCTATAAACATACCTATACACGTAGGAATAACTTGTGAGCTTAAGAACTAATCACATGGCCAAGTTGGCGTTTTCTGGAAATAAAGTGGACCGGAGCTTTAGTAATAATGCCTTCTTCTACAGCTATTGAGGGAACGAAACGTATCAACAAATTGTTGGTCAACGTTAAAGACTTAACGTTTGATAGCAATTTTTTATTTTATACACTTTCGTTAAAATAAAGTGTCCTTTCAGTTTAATATAATCCCCTGTTTAGCCAGATAAATAATTTTCTCTAGCTTATTGAACCTGTACATTTGTATATATGAGAAGCCACTTCCGTTATTGGAGATGCATACAGCCAACCTTTCATATAGTACACATTATATAGTATGTACCTATTTGTATACGTATTATTTATAAAAGAAATGCAGCCCGAATTTTACTCTGATGCACACAAGAGTAACGCACGGTAAGCGATAAAGTTGAAACCAAGTCAGGAAGATGAGTTGTTGTAATTTCTCCTAAGACGTTAACGGACAGGTATGAATCATTCTGAAATCGTGCAGTATAGCCCCTTAAGACATAACCTACGACTTTGCTGTTTTTCATTAAACACTCAAACGAACGATTTCAGTGCGAACAAAATTACTTTTTCCATATAACCTTTTTATTTATTACTTTCCCATATATTTATAACTTACTACCTCAAGGACTACACTATAGTCACTTCGCTCACAAGTTTCGAATTGCTTTTGGTTTATTTTATTTCTACATTCTTATTTCTACATCCAACATAGTACCATAATTTTTTATAACAATTATAAGTCACTCTTGCAACTTCCTATTCTTTATTGTATTAAAGAAAATTATGGCAGATTGTGGAAACTCCGGTCTTAGCAATGACAATAGAAATAGGGATCAATGATCCCATCCGCTAGCAACTAAAATGTTAGACAGTGCATAAATCAACTGTGAATACAGTTTCAACTTTGAATACTTCTGCTAAAGTTTTTTCACACATTCATTTCCGTGTGGCTTTGTTCGTCGAAAATACTATTTGTACTTTCATTTAAAATAAGAGTATTGTCCAACTCCGCAGATATGGGAGCTTGTGAAACTAAAATATGTTGAAGCCTTTGGCGTTCACAAATGTTAGTTTCGTCTCCTATAAAATGTTTTCGTTCGTATTCGCTGGAGAGTTGGGTGTGATATGGTGACTAGTATGGTCTAAAGTATTTGAAAGTCCTTAGTGCTACTTACAGGTTACACGGTACTTCAGAGAAAAAATGGAGAGTTCATTTATGGGCTTAGTGGAAGATATATTATGGAGTGGGGTATATCTATCTTTGAGAGAGGAATAATATGTTACCTGCCTAGTTTATTCTGCACTCCCACTCCTCACACGAATGACTGACCTGAGTGCTTACTGGGGAAAAGTTGAAGAAAACGGAAACTGTGCAGAAACTCATCATTCGGAAATTTTCAGTGAAAAGATGCTGAGAGCTTGTTTTTTCCCTATACATTCGAATCTCTTGGTAGCTCTTTTACCTGCTCAGCCCGACCATATATTTCGGTGGAGTTGAGCGGAAAGGGTGAGCCATACTTGGTTGTGAGACTCTTAGCTATATAATTTGTTGCTGCTCTTATGTGGGTCTTCATTAATGTGTCGAGGCAAAGGTTTTCATGGAAAATCAAGAGCTAGAAAAGAACGCGTCACCACTCCAAGAAATGATCAGGTAGTAATGTACTAAATTGTGTATAGTCTATTAGATCGATACTTATGATATCTGCTATTGAATAAGTGCAGCAGTTTAATTATGTATGTGCATTCATCGAGTTGTATAGTGAAGCATGTATGTACGGTAATGTGCCAAAATAAGTTTAATTATTAGTGCATCTGACGGCTCCGCACATGCTTCCATAAAGACTCGCTTGTTTGTACATCATCGTCAGGACATTAATTTAATTTAGTGTTAATGGGAAAAGTACATGGTGTGTGACAATTACATGTGAAAGTGGAAGCTATATGGAAGCTCTCATTATCGAATAATACTGTTCCTGAATTTATGGTCTCACTCAGTCAGAATCATTGCTGCTCTAAATTGGTTTTAAATATGTAATGTGACATGGAAAAGTTCCGTCTTTTCATTATCACGATTTATTTCACACCTTTGTCTCATTCATTATTCAATTAATGTCCAAATAATGCTTTATGAGCCTGTCTTCCAAGGAACTTCCTTCTAGTTAGGTATAAGTACATATGCGCTAACTCTTTGTCGTGGGGCATAAAGAGAAAGAAGTGGGATGCTGGAAAAATGTTGGGGAATCGTGGAAATTATGTAATTTTAATAACGAAGCAAGAAACTTGTATGTTATGTGTTCGTTCATAACCTATGTGATGTAATAGTTACTTTTTAGTAGTGCAGGTCCGAAATGTTAGTGGAAAAGTTTACAAATAAACGGATGCTCCTGTAGTATAAATTACTTGTTTTTTCACTATCGACGGTGATATCACGGAGGGTGCACACATAATATGTGTATTTACGATTGACTGGTATTGCAAAAGTGGAATTTCATGGCAAGAATACAAAAGTTTTTTGTCTTCATTGCTATTCTAGGGTGTTAGTCGAATTCACCTGCTGAAACTAACGCGGCTGGTCCGCTTGGCTCGTCTACTTCAAAAAATGGACCGCTACTCGCAATTCTCCGCTGCCATCTTGACTCTTCTAATGCTTTGTTTCTCTCTGGCCGCCCATTGGCTTGCTTGCATCTGGTATGCCATAGCCATTCAAGAAATTGAAGTGAACGATCCCATCTGGAAACTTGGTAAATCCTATTTTTAAAAACTTATACCCATTGTTGAGTTGAAACAAACAATTTTTGCTTAAACAAACTTATAAATTATAATTATTATAAACTTTTTTATCGTTTACTATATATCATAATATTATTCTAAAGGCTTATATATAAGATAATCAAAACTTTATTTATAAAAATGATATGAAAACACATTGTAAACTAAATTATTACTTCTTCTAGCATCCTTAAATTAAACTGTAACTTTGAAAAACACTAACATTATGACTAGCAATTTAATCCAATGAAATAACATTTTGTAGACTATGCTTGCAAACTAAAACACTGATTGGCATAAAAGTACTGTATTTCTTTTGCTCTAAAGACTAATTTACCCTGTATGTCATGCGGAAGTTTGTATTGCTACAAGGTTATTTGATTTTTCAAAGTAGGCATATATTTAGTCCGTATATGAAGCTCTGTAATATGGCCATGCTCATGATATCTGCGACTAACGATGAGAGAAACGGAGAGATCTGAAATTTAAGCGCTAACACTAAGTATTAAAAAACAAACTTTGATGTTACCTCGCGTGGCTTTTGAGAGGTTTTATAATTGGAAGAATTTATTTTTGGAAATCGAATGTGATTTGAGATAAGTAGAGTGGAAACTTTGTTTGTGTGGATGATGTGGGGTTTTAGTAGTTAAGTATCTTACATCTGCGTTGTAATAATAAGTGTGCCGTGACATCGGAAAAGTATTTGAACGATTTCCTATTTTGACAAGATATAAATCGTGGGCGAATTTCAGTGAGTGAGGTTACTATAATAATTAATAATTCTGCACATCTAATGGTTTCCTTTTATACTTTCAACGTATATAGGTTGGCTCCATACCCTGGCAGAAAGGCTAGAAGTAGATGTGAAGAACGTGTCAACTGCGGATTCATACCTTACTGCTCTTTACTTCACTTGCACCAGTCTTACATCCGTGGGCTTTGGCAATGTCTCGGCGAATACTTTGCCTGAGAAGATTTTCTCGATTTGCACAATGCTCGTTGGAGGTAAGGAAGCCACTTGAGCTTCAGTTGGTTTGTCTTCCAGCCATAGCTAGCATATAGAGAAAAGATGTGTGTCATTGTTTGCTTCTCTACTTTTTCCGTAATACCTTTCTTCTTTACCCAGCTTAGGCGTTTATACGCGTTGTCAACATTGAATGAGAGCACGAATCCGAAGGAGTGAAAGAAAAAATTACCCAAGCATATCACCGACTCCCGCTGCAGATAAATCAAACGTCACTCCTCCCTGTACAGATTGTTGGAAACTTTTGTAGCCCATATGTACCCAACAGGAGGATTCAATCCATTTGTTATTTAGATGAATTAAGTGATTGATGAAAAGGAAAACTTGTATAAAATTCATTTCCTTTTTTCTTATTAAAACTTTTGACTGAAAATAATCTTCTTTGAGCAAGTCTCTTTTTCGACAATTCGCAGTCCAGACCCTATAAGAATGTACATATTTAATCCGTAGTATTATCCGTTATAAACACAAAGCACTTACGTTTGTGAGTTGAGTCAAAATACTAAACCTTGTATCATCAAGGATGTCAAATCCTGACAGTTACAAAGAACTGAGTTATTCAAAGAACAAACAAGAGATAGTTAGGATACCTAGTTTTTTTTCTCACAAACAAATAGGATTTAATATTAAAACTTTTTCAAAATAATTTGAAGAATATCAGCTTGAATTTATCTATAAGATGATGTTTAAAGTAATTTTTTATTATAAAAAGAAATGTTTATAGCAATTTTTTATAATAAACAGATGTTTAGAACAAATTTTTGCCAGGAAGGATTAAGTCCTAGTTTGCCACAGGATGCTCCTTTATATAGAACTAATTAATTTCTGCCGAAAAAAGAATATAAAAGGTTGAATTGGATTTGGACGACGTATGTACTAACCAGTGTACAGTCATGTCTCTTGTGCCTCACTACGTGATCCTTACACTAATGATTTATAGTCGGAAAAATCCTAATAATCTACGGATAAGAGAATTCCTGCATTAATTATAAGCTCGCTAACTAGTAGATTATAAGAAAATGTTTCATACCCTCAAAACTCTCATGCCCTCAAAACTCTCAGGATTCTCCATCTCTGTATTCCTGCTTTCATTTCCAACAACTGTGCAAATGTCTAATAGTAAAACGAAATGGTCTTAGTAAACCCAAATAATAATTGCGTACCATAATTCATTCAAAAAAGAACTTTCCTTTGACTGGATAGTCTCTAAGGTAAAAGGAATCTACACAGTTTCTCCGCCGTAACTTCCTTCCATGTACTCTACAAAGATCGTGCATGAATCTGTTGAAATGCTTTGAATGTATTTTGAAAGTCTACTGAACCCTTTGTCCTAATCACGTACGTTTGTCGAATATTTTTGCAGCTCTGATGCATGCAATGGTTTTCGGAAATGTTACGGCTATCGTCCAACGCATGTATGCGAGGTAAGTATCATCTCCTTGATTATTGTTACGAAGATTCAACGAAATTAGCGGATACGTAAGGTTCGCTACAAAGTTTACATGTATTTACATAATTATGAGAGAAGTATGAGCGAACCTAACCGTCCTCGGCGCAAGAAGCCTAAAAACTTCAATCGATACAAGAACTAATTTAAGCAAATCGAAACCGGGACTATAATAAACATTTCATTCATTTTACATAGACGGTCCCAATACCAAAGTAAATGGCGAGATTTAAAAGACTTTTTGAAGCTACATCAAATCCCTTCGGAATTAAAGCAACGAGTGGAGGACTACTTTCAGACAATGTGGGCTCTTAACCACGGAATCGATCCCCATGAGGTGAGAGTTTACCTTTTTCCAACATGTTGCTTTAACCATCAAGTGCGAATCTGAAATTAAGTGGACGTTTTGATTCTTAGATGTACTGTGGTATTAATCATTGCGTAGCGAAAGCAAACGAGGATAAAAGAGTGAGTCTAGAAATGATACAAGTCGACTGTATAGATACGTATATGCACTTTCATCGACATCTACTCGAGTCGAGTACACCAAATTTCAATATGCCCGAGTTGTTTTAGAAGCACTTTCAGGATGTTATAGGCTTTAGAAAGAATTTGAATCGGAAGAAAGAAAAGCTTACGGTCTTTGAAAAAAGAGCAGCAGCCATAATCCAAATTGTGGAGGTCCTTAATGTATTCCTGTTTGAATAAGAAGGCTTAATCCTACGGAAATACGGGGCATTTTTCATTTAGTTTCTATTATCCGTAAATTCTTACTAATAACTTCGGAGATGAATTGTGAATAGGGAGTAGAGATCAAATAATGGTGGAAGCAAGTCTGGAACTTGACGTTAGAGTTAGCAAATAATGTAGACATAAAGGAGTATAGTATTACCAATGAAAATGTATAGTCAGGTACGCAACTCTGTTTTTATGATGACGAGGTTTTCATCCCGCCGTGCAGCAACAGCAAGTTGACTTTTGGGTTAAATTCATTCTAAATTGTAATATATGTACGCATTTCTATAGACACTAAAAGAATTCCCTGAAGAGCTACGTGGGGACGTGTCCATGCATTTACATAAGGAGATCCTCCAATTACCAATCTTTGAACCAGCTCCACAAGGATGCTTGAAGTTACTCTCGCTTCACATTCGGAGTAATTTCTGCGCCCCAGGGGAATATCTAGTTCACAAGGGAGATGCTCTGCAGTACATTTACTATCTCTCCAATGGTTCCATGGAAGTCGTCCAGTGCAATATGGTCGTCGCAATTCTAGGTACGTGTTACTACCCCTTTAAATTTCACATAGATACAATTCTAAACCTGTTCCAAAATTTTGCAAGAGATGTTCCAATATGTATGTACATAGCCATATTTAGTGTAATTTGCTGTCCTTAAACCATGTAACTGTTCCAACCCCTTTCTCTTCGGTATGTATTCACGTTGACCACATGACGTTGCGGTCATTACCAAACTGATTTCAGTCATTATGACGATATGCATACAACCTAAGGGCAGATTACTCCGTAGGAGTATGATTTTAACCTGATAATATGCAAAAAATAATGCTTATGTTTTCAGCAACCCTTTGATGTTCCTTGTGGTTAATTTTTTTCGTTTGAGCTAAACATATGTATGCATATACCTAAACCTGCGTGTAATTATTTCCAGAATTTTTTGTTAAGTACTATGAGAATCTTTCTCAATAGTACCTGCAAGTTTCCTATGTTGACGTTCTTTCAGACAGAAAAATGAGACTACCTCATTTATGTCATTTCGAGGAATCCTATTATTGTACATCATTTCATCCTTTTAGAGGGAATAATATAAAATTTTCGTATACCACACAAGCATGTGAGGGCGAATCTGTGACATTTGGTTTTGTTTCTGTGTATTTAAATCCCCGCAAATAAAGCTACTTTACCGTATATTTTTTAACGTTGGGTTTGTAAGGCCCTGGGACTAAAAGAGGAAAATATTAGAGGCTATTATAATCAGTATTCGTGTAGTACAGTCTCATTTTCATTGAAACGTGAACATCGCATTCATGGTTGTGTTTGTGGGATGTTCATGAGAACGATGATATTATATTCCATGATGCTCTGCAATGAATATTCTAACCGTTATCTGCGGAGCAAGTACAGAAGTCGTTGTGTATTCATTCTTGCAGATTTTAACCCATGTCAAAAGTACTGCTGTCTGCGGTTTCGCAGTGTCTTATGAAAACCAATGAAGACAACATATATAGGTTTATGGATTTCAGTTGGTTTAAGCACATTTTGCAACAATAAAATAGAAATGCTTATATGGAATGGGATATCATAGAACTTTAAAAATCTGCTGCTGCTGGTTTAGGGTGGTTGTAAATATTTACATGGTACTCACACACTAAAAGACGAGTGCGAAAACAGCCACCCACAAATGGGATAATTTAGTCTCAGTAGTGGTTTAAATGTCTTTTTATATATATGTGCACAGATGCATACAGTATTTATCCCAAACATGTTCACTGATAACCTTTTTTCAATGTTTAGGCAAAGGCGATTTAGTGGGGTCGGACATAAGTCAGCAACTGAGCACAGGATGTGAGGTTGTGGTGAAATCCAGTTGTGACGTCCGGGCGTTAACCTATTGTGACCTCAAGTGTGTTCATATTCCTGGTCTAATTGAAGTACTTAGACTCTACCCGGAATTCCAAAATGAGTTTGCTCATGACATTACACATGATCTCACTTACAATCTCCGAGAGGGGTGAGTGCAATTAATTTTTCGTTGACAGTTAAGATCATTTTTATTATCACTTGCAATTTTACCATAATGCCTTCCCGGACCACGGGCTATTCTTCCGCCTCGATGGTACTATTGCCCCGATGGTACTTTATAATATCGAAATGGCTGTTGCAGCCCTACATGATGCATGATCCAAAAATGTTTCCCTAAGAAATGAACCTCGCCTCGCAGGCTACTAAGCCACTTCTAAGACCAAACTTTTAGTTCGTATAAATATTCCAGTTATTACTACTCAAGAGGTTCCCCGGTGGCAGATATGCCAGCATTTCTCTCCGCACACAACTGGCATTAAATCCAGTTGAGAAGTACAACTTTTTTTATGACGCGTGGCATATGCTTGTCTGTGTTTTATATCCTCTCTCAACAAAAATATTCATTCATGTTTAGGTATGAAGCTGAGGCCTTAGAGTCAGAAAATGGGCCCGGTGGTCAAACTTCGCTGACGTTGCCTTCAATCAGCGAAGACGATGAAGTTGAAGAGGATGATGATGGTCAACGTTTACTGACAGCGAGGTACTTTATACTTTTGAATTATCTGTATAGGTATTACCAGTTTACAGAGAGGACGGTTTTAGTGCTAGAAGTTATTCCTTTCTGGGGCAAAGTAGGGAAAGTTAATACACTATGTATTAGAATAGATCTTATATTGCACGGCAAAAAAGGTTATTCTAGTCTAGATTAAATGTTTAAAATTTTTACTAGCTCGTGCAGTTGAAGGTAGAATAGTTTCAACACTGTTTTGTATTATAGACATATTGCGAATAAGAATATTGCACATATAGTGTATATTACTAGATCTGAAAAATCTAGAATAGCACACTGAATTGTTTGGCAGGCAGGTGTATTAATGTTTTAATAAAATGCAATTGTAAAATACCAGAAAATTAGCTTATGATAGGGAGAGTACCAGATTTAAAAGGATTGCTAGCCCTGGATAGGATGAGGGAAATCAAACTACCTTTTAAATGTTATAGATCTGAAGACAGTCGTTCTTTCAGTAGTAAATCCCCGCTGCTTTCCCGAGAAAACGGAACAAGTAAACGCTCCCTGTCCGAATGTGGTGACAACGCCTCCACGATGGAAATCCAGTCCGAACTGATAACCCTAGCTCATGAAATGAGAAACTTGGTGAAGAATTTGGAGAAGACAACCAAGTCTGTGGGAACCCAAACGGAAGTAAGAAATGTGCACTGGGTGTCCAGTCCGTCAATCATCTGAACTTTTTACGCGTGATAATGAGACCGCAAATATTTCTACTGTAAAAGTACATAAATAATATTGGGCTGGCTTTCACATAACAGTCCAGAGTAACATCGAAAGTAGTCACGTTCTCTACACTTTCTCTACTCTCGTTGGTTAAACTTTTGAAACATTCCACTTTTGATTACCCATCCACTTACTTTGCACCTGTTCTCTTTACTCTGTCCACTTTCTCCAATGTCGACTATTCTCTCTTCTTTCCACCAATACACTTATACATAATATGTATGCACTACTACATCTACAAATTCACAATACAATATAGGCTAATATTTAAAATATCTACATACATTACATTATTAGTTACCGCGTACATTAGATACTATGACCTCTAAGAACTTATCGCAACATTTGTTCAATTTAAGATCCATTTTTTCTTGGATTAATTAACAATTAAGAATTCATTTTATTTTTATATGCATAGAAAAAACTTTCGAACAACAACAAGCTGATTCGTAATACTTGCTAAATACAAGTATGTCTTTTATGTGTAGTTTAAATTACGTGTTAAAAAGACACAGGGGAACGTAACCATTTTCCATTCGCTCTGGCCGATACTTAAAAGCCAGCCAAAATATTCACCCCACAAAATAAATATACCCCATATATGTACTAATATGGATACAATACTTAAGTGATGCTAGTCGTAGGTGCTCGGTAAAAGGTAAGAATTTTAGACAAGTTTTAAAGTTTAAATATATGTATAGATTACGTCGTTTTGAGCACAACATTGTGTGAGGTGAAAGTATGTATGTATGGTATACTGTAATAAAGTCAATGAATAACTGTTCCGACAAAATCCTATATGAAGTTAAATAATTCAGAGTAATATTACAATGCATTTTAAACAGTAATAGGAGTACCTCTGAAAGCGCGAATACTATATATATATGATAATTATAGATCGTTAATATTAATTACGTGTATTTTTTGTATCATGTACCTGATATTACTGAAGGTGAATAAATGAGCAATGACATTTTATCATGAGTTATATTTATTTCCATCAATAAAGCAAAATAGCATTACAACACACTGCAAATGAAACTTATCACTGGTTGTTTGTAATGTTTTGACTTGGCCACATGCAATAATTATTGGCTATGCAAACAAAGTCAACACCCACATTAAAGTTGGTGAATGGATATCCCGCTACATTTCTCTGAAGTTTTAATACCTATTGACATCTAAATGCATACGCGGAACTCTATAGTTTATTCTACATTCGCATATATTTTCGCATTGAACCGTTTTACTAACCACAATCAATAATGCAGGAACGGTTCCAAAAATACCCAAACACACAAAAAGCCCTTACAACAACAAATTGCGTATGTTATTGTTTATGACTTATGACACAAAAGCACGGTATACTGTTCAGTCAGAAGTTAAACTAGCACCTATAAGAACAATATGTTACTGAATCTCAAGACTGATTTGGTTTTGAAAGGTTGCCAACAGGGTACCATAAAAGTGAAACGTGAATCACTCCCACAACAGCACCACGCCGTCTTCGGAGAAAAGCTAAACAATAGACGATGATACCAGATATTTATGCATTTCAGTGTCATTCTTTTGAGGTAGCATCTTGCCTACAAAAGTTTAAAAATGGCTTGGAACTACTGCTTGGCTGAATTTAAGGTCAGGTTGGTAAGCAAACAATCATGTCTTTGATCTTGATCTTAAAAAACATTTTTTACCCTTTGCTATTGCGTCAGTTAGGCTGTAATCTACTCCGTTCAAAACATTTTGTTCTACAATCTCTCGGGCATTCTTTACTTACATATATAACAAGTTTTGATCAAGAATAGAAAATAGCACGACAACCCTATTACTAATAAATACGATTATTGCTAGAATTTGATATCAGATTCTGAAGAATTCACGTGTGGGCTTGCCCTAGTTATGTTTCCTGGCTTTCCACTTCCGGGGGTACTAAGTTTTTAAATACTAACAGAGATCTTATCAACGACAATAGCTCCTATGCGAACTAATAAAATGTCACCTGGAATTAACAATCTTGATAACTTGCACTCATTTGCAAAAATATTTAGTGCATTTGCTTGAAACACGCAAGTCAATAATTACTACCAATATAATGACAGTGTTCAAATGGAACTAATTTAGCTTATTTATTAGAACTTTTAGAACACAAGATATGTCACGATGCACAATATGTGTCACCAGGCAAAGGCGATGACTTAAACGAGTAAAAGTATGTAATTGAAGTGTACCAAAGCAAAAAGGATGCATTTAAGTATAGGTTTAAACATAAGTTACAGCACTAACGTGTTCACATAAGATAAATATGAATTCATACGTGTACATATATAATACATATACATTTCTATAAGTATATCCACCACCAAATCTACCACCTTGTTAGAAAACTCAGGACAGGAAATGCCGTCAACGTTTTGGGGTGTATGCTACTTCTGAAGTATTTGAGCTAAAAAGGGTTGTAAAGGCGTAAGGTAAGATGTATGGTATCCTGCCTTTCGATGTCATGGTTCTAATGGGCCAGGGAAAGCATTCTCGGGAAAAGTTAACTTTTTCTAACTACCTCAGGGTTTACGCTGTCCTGTCACTCACCTTTGTAATGAGAAAATCCTTGATGATTGCTGTGAAACCTTTGTTCCACACATTGGCAGCTAGACAAGGATAGAAGACCTAGTACTGCAGCATCATTTTTTTTGTTTTCATACACTTTAAAGAAACAAAAATGATTGGAACTGGGACTGTGATGTCGTATCCATGATGACTGTTTTTTGGGAATCCTTGTTACCAACGCCGACAGGTGCCTTCATATCAACATCTATACGGGAAAAAGTGACTGGACCACTTATATTGTCAAGCATTTATACCGCAGGTCATATGTAATAATATTCCTTAGAAATCGGTTAGTGTACGACATATCATGGGGAAACACTATCGATGATGGAGTATACTCATGGTAAAAACCAGGGGGTTTTTAGCCAGGCTTTTAGACAACTTTAGATACTCATGGTGACATCTACCAGCCAAGTTGGCTCATATTGCCCACAATGTCGGCTGCTACTTCCTACTTTGTCCTGCTTTGTCTGTGAAAATGTAGCACCCCCAGAGTTACCTTTCTTTTTTTCCCTTTACTGGTTGTGAGGACGATTTGTATGCAACTGAGACTATTGTAAGCATATTTTTTAAATTTAAACTCAGTAGAGAATGTGAGACAACATAGTGTAGTCGAGTCCATAAATTATTTTAATTAAAATTAATTTATTTGCACAGTGTAAACATTAAATAAACACCAAACAGGTAAATTCAAAGTCACTGTCTGTCGAGACTTCATTCCAGATTATGAACAAAGAACGTGTAAAATTGAAATAAATAATTGAATGACAGTTCATCTTTTGTAATAATCGTAAAAACATGCCAACTGGGAGATATTATTACAAACAATACAAACCCAGAAACTCTAAGACTGAATAATATATGTGTTCCATGCTTTTCAACGGTGCCGCCAGAATAAGTACAGAAAATACCAAATTGTAATGATGATTTGTCATTGAACAATATTATAACTTAAAATACAATAAAAAAATATACGTATCAAATACAGTAATTCAGGCGCACGTTTATTGTCAGAAGAGTAGGAACTAAAACAGTTAGGAAAATCTAACTTAGGTGTTGCAAATAAAGGCCAAGAGCATTAACTACTATGATAATAAATCACAACTGGATATTTTGCTGACAAGGTACTTTAAAGCATATCAAGACAACAATTGTCATTTGAACTTGAACACATTATTCAGACATTTTCAATTATCAGGAACAAAACTCCATTAATAATATATCGGTACGAAAATCAAAAAACGCTTGAATTGTTAGTTAATCATTAATGTTAAATACAATACTTAACAACTTAAGTGATACTGATTTCATAACGTAACTCGGTCCTAATCACTTAATACCATCAATCGAACGTAGCACACATATTTATATTCCACGACCAGAAACTTGACTAATCTGACAATGCTTTATAACTAATTAATCACCACTAGACTGAAACGGTGACAAAGATCTTACGTATTGTACAATTCAAAAATAATATACACTTATTTGCAAAATGGCATTAAAGCCATTTATGTAGATACGCTGAAATTAATAATAAGTGACGGTTGTAATAAATTAGTAATAGTTTAATATCGTGGGAATATCCATCGGATGTTATACTAAAACTAATTGAATAGCACTGAGTACTTGGATTAGTAATTGATTCAACAGCTACATACACACATGGCCTAAACAAGAGGATTAAACTCCTAAGCAAACAGCTAAATGGCAGAAATTAAACCGTAAACTTTGCACATTCACAAATGGTACAAAAGGTTCAATAATCAGTCATCAAGCTCAGGCATTCCTTTTTGTGCTCGTCGTTCCATTAAACGAAAATAAAGGTTGGGGGAAAAATACCGCAAAAATATAGCGATTCTCGGTACTAACGAGCTTATTATAACTTCTTTTTCTCCATTCAGAAGAGACTGAATTATTTTTGAGCTAATGTCATCAGGAGAATCTCCGGTACTCGTTGCTTCATCCATTCTACCGTATGTATTACCCCTTGAAGTCACAGCACTTCTCGATAGGTTAGTTTTTACATATCCTGGACAGACTACTGTTACTTGCACCCCATATTTTGCTACTTCTGCCCGTAAGCTATCAGCAGAAGCTTGTAAAGCATGTTTTGAAGCCGTGTATGAAGACCTATAGATTTTAGCAAGGATTTAGAAGAAAATATTTTGTATCAAGGTTGTAAAGTCAGAATTTAGCAGTAAATACTCACCTGTATGGAATAGCAATTTTACCCTGAACACTACTTGTGAACATGATGTGACCGGATTTTCTTTCAATCATAGATTGTGCAATATCTAACCATAAATTAAATACTGAATGTTATTGACATAGGACAATAATAGTAATAATAACTACGCAATAATCAAATCAAACGAAATTACGTTTTGTCAAGCACAGTGGACCGAAGTAGTTGACGCACATAACTTTTTGATCTACTTCAATACTGGTGTCGACAACCACTCCCCGGTAACTAATACCCGCATTGTTAATAAGAAAGTCAACATGACCATAAATTTCAAGCACTGTCTTTGCTTTATTAGGAATGGATTCAAGATCGTGCAAATCCAGCTCCACTACAGCGGGTACATACACCGTCCCATACTAGAATAAATTACAAATAATTATTAAATTAAAACAAAGTGTCATATGTTAGCATAATGAAGTATGTAGTGTGAATCTGTCGTTAAGTACCGTATCAACGCGAACCAACTCAGATTTAACACGCTCAAGTTCAGTTTTTCTTCTTGCAGCTAAAATTAGGCGACATCCTGCTAAATATAACTCCCGGGCAAGACTTTCTCCAATTCCAGAAGATGCTCCAGTCAAAAGTACCACCTGCATTAGTTGCATTAAGACAGTTATTTTAAAACAATTTCTACTATTTCACAGATTTCTACATATACTCTTCATCGTAGTATTGCTCAATGCTCAAATGTCGAATAAATTCGAGCACATTACAGTGCATTCTAATTTGACTATACCGAACATCATCTTCAAAATCTACGATTTTATAAAGTAAGTCACTCAATAATAACAACTCATTTCCATTTCATAATTTCTGCTTACTCTTGCACATGTTTCAAAGTTCATACACCTGATACACCCGTACACTTCACAAAGTGTATTAACTGATAAAAGCCAAGACATGATGCTGAGTACCATGTTTTACACGCATGTTTGTAACAGGATAACAGATGAGCATGTGCTAATGCTAAACTTCACCGCTCTAAAGTCCACTCCACACCACGTAGTTCACACTCTATAGTCCATCCACGTGATACATTCTTACCTCTTAAAATATTAACAATTTAGTATTTATACTTACTACTAAAAGTAATTATAACTAACTCCGATATACATCAAAATCACCCAACCTTTCCTTCTAGCGGTCTTTTTTTGTATCCAAATCTCCTCCGAAAAGCCTGAATGCATCTAAACGCAATGACAGGAAGGGCCACTGGAAAAAACATAAGAGCCAGTATGTTTCTAAAATTCCATTGGATGGATTTACCCGTCCGGTAGAGTCCAGCCAATAACTCTGGGCCCATTATAATCATTTTGACAAAAAATTATGTTCTTCCACTACAGAGCAGCCGTTTTCAACAAAATAAGGTCGTTTTACAAAGTAACTACTCCTTCTCTTCTACAAAACGTATTTTGGTCCAACACCTACGAGGAACACATAAAAGAGTTATTTTTAAATTCCAGAAAAAGTAATTAAATTTAGCAGTATACATTTCACATCACTATATTAACTCGCAAAACCAAATCAGACCTAGAATACAGAACTACGATGTAGTATTTACAGTAATATAGTACAGTATATAGTAATTAGTATTCCCCAACTGATTTAGCGACGGAACAAAAATACTATGAAGTCAAAATACTTTAAAATGTATCACCATCGTACCTGTCACATTACTCCTTGCCGATTGTGCGGGCATGTAGTCAAATTGATCGTAGTAAAACCAATATATATTACTCCTTGCGGCACACAGTAAAATATACTGACGACTCATCAAATCACTGCAGGCGGATGGAGATGGAAAGATAATCGATGTCCTGTAATATTAGAGTTCATAAAAGTTGTTGAGTACAGCGTAATATGAGCGGGTATAAACAATAAAGTACTTATCCCTAATATATCAATATATCAACATTACTCTATAGTAAAATAAAATATAATAAATAATTTAATAGTTAAAAAATAGAGTAACCGTGTCTATAGCTTCGCACCCAGTCCAAGAAATTAAATACCAAAATTTTCGGTCGAAAATGCAGAGGCAGCAGAATTTAGAGCAGAACGTTCGTTCGAAATATTGCAAATGAAGAAATACACGCACAAATTAAATGAGAGTAATGCAAATTAAATTAGCGTAAAAATTAAATCTAAGTAATATGATAGTAGCGACAATAAAGTGATGAATGATGACTAATTTTAATGACGGCTAAATATAAATGTTATTTAACCTCCTGATTACATTCTGAACACATATATGAAACATTGCGGGATGATTATTTAATATATGGGAATGGGACATAATAACGTAAAGAAGACTTTGACTTTGAGATTTGAGAATTTAAATTTATTTGAGTGAAATTAAATTGCCGCGCTTTCTTGAAGGGCAAAAAACTTTACTCGATTGCTCTGCAAGTGCAGGCGTTATTTTGTGGCGCTAGGTGTTGATTTCCCCGAAATTGAGCTGTTGTGGACTGTTCGCCTGTATGGGTTTTGGGTTCAATAATAAAAATATAATTTCAAAAATCGAAGGTAAACAATTCCCAGCAATGAATTTCCGATAGCGGATCTTCCCCTCCTTGGAATGACAGTTCAGTAAAAACGTTTAGTACGTTGATCATTAATTTAAAATTGTGTTAACTATTGAAAAACGGAATCCGAAATGAGCTTCTCTAGTGACGAAGTCAATTTCTTAGTGTATCGCTACCTGCAAGAATCAGGTTTGAGGATTTTTTTTATTATTATTAAATATATTGTTATATATTGTTGTTCATTATTTTGAAACCTAATTGCTTTCCAGTACTTTTCATGAATTTTGTCGGAGGAAGGAATTAATTTTGAATATTCAGGTGTTCAGAAAGGCAACTTTTTGAAGAACTTCACTTTTTTTGAATGCTTGGCGTACATGTACCTGAGCCGGTGCCTTATATGTATATAGCTTGTCTATGTACATATTGATTGACATCCGTTTGCACACCTTTTGGCTAAATATTTTTTTGTTTGAAATAATTGTCCGGTTTTGAAATACAATTTACGACTGTGGTTCATTTTAATGTGTTTTTTGAACGGATTTGAGGTTTGACATATTGTTGGATAATATGTATTATTTACTGGTTAATTTAGTTTCGGTCTTGGTTAATAGGAAATTGAAATGGAATTGTGGGGCTAAATATAGCGATTCAAATTTGTTTTTTAGTTATAATAGTGTTATTATTAGTATTAATGCTAATGATGGAGGTGCTAATTTTAATAATTGAATAATTTCCATTCGCTTATTCCAGGTTTCCAGCACTCAGCTTACACTTTTGGCATCGAGTCACACATTTCCCAATCGAATATTAATGGCGCCCTGGTCCCCCCAGCTGCACTACTTTCCATCATTCAAAAGGGCTTGCAGTACACTGAGGCAGAAATATCAATCGGAGATGATGGGTCAGAACGGATGATTGAGTCCTTGTCTTTAATTGACGCAGTGATGCCCGATGTGGTAGCTTCTCGGCAGCAACAAGCTCTCAAGCAGAAAAGTGAAGCAGGGGAAAATAATCAGGAGGAAAATTCCAAGCATCCTTATTGTAAGTAGTGGGTTTTAAAAATTAGTGTTGTTAATTTTTAAAGCTAATAAAGTTCCATAATTCTGACTGAAATTGAACTTCTTTCTTGTTTTATAGCTACTACTGGGTCCACGGAAGGAGGTGTTGATGTCGATTCAAACATTAATATCCCTGAAAGTAAAGCCACTGTACTCCGAGGACATGAATCTGAAGTGTTTATATGTGCATGGAACCCTACAACTGATCTCTTAGCATCCGGGTAATTCGACTTTTTCGTTTAATAATAATTATATGATTTGAGATATTTGTAGGTGGTTGTAGTTCAAATGGTACGAAAGATTCAGAGGTTGTGAAATAATATAATATTGTACATTCTTTCAGATCCGGTGACTCTACAGCAAGAATATGGAACATGCAGGATAATAATGTACCCCCTCAGAATCAGTTGGTACTTCGGCATTGCATCCAAAAGGGTGGAACTGAGGTAATATTTTAGTACATTATTTATTAATAAAATAAAGAATTCGTTGTCATCATGAGAAATACTTGAAGGATATCATGGATACTTTAGGGAGAACGTTAATTAATTTATATTTTGTTGTCCAGGTTCCGTCAAACAAGGATGTCACGTCGCTTGATTGGAATTGTGATGGTACTCTACTGGCAACAGGATCTTACGACGGCTACGCTCGAATATGGACTACTGAGGGTAGGCTAGCTTCAACCTTGGGGCAGCATAAAGGACCAATATTTGCACTTAAATGGAATAAGCGTGGAAATTTTATTCTTTCTGCCGGAGTTGATAAAACTACCATTATTTGGGATGCTTCGTAAGTTACTGTTACTTGTAAATTGTATGTTTTTTTCTCATCATTGGTTTGTGATACTGGCTAATGTGCTCCTTTTTTACTACTATAATTTGCAGAACTGGCCAATGCACACAACAGTTTGCATTCCATAACGCTCCTGCCCTGGATGTCGACTGGCAATCAAATCTGTCGTTTGCTTCTTGTTCCACAGATCAGTGTATTCATGTTTGCAAGCTAGGAGAAACGAAGCCAATTAAATCATTCCAAGGGCACACGGTACGTTATGTCCTGAATTGAAACTTGACTATTTCCAGCGTGTTTGAATTTATAAAAATTAAGCTTATGGTGGATAATTTCAATTTCTGTATTTTTGTAATAGAATGAGGTCAACGCCATTAAATGGGATCCCCAAGGAAAGCTCTTGGCTTCATGTTCTGATGATATGACCCTTAAGGTAGTGCATTTCTACGACTGATTATTTTACCCATAAAAAATTATATTACTTCTCCAGTACGTTGTTAATGTTGCTTTTAGATTTGGTCAATGAACCAAGATACGTGCGTCCACGATCTTCAAGCGCATTCGAAAGAAATATATACAATCAAGTGGTCTCCAACTGGACCTGGAACTAATAATCCGAACATGAATTTGATTTTGGCAAGCGCGTCATTTGATTCAACCGTGCGGTTGTGGGACGTTGATCGAGGAGCATGCATTCACAAACTGACTAAACACACTGAACCTGTCTACAGCGTTGCTTTCTCGCCTGACGGCATGTTGCTCGCATCTGGCAGTTTCGATAAATGTGTTCATATCTGGTCCACACAGGTATGTCCATTATCATGTTTTAATCGATCAGAATATTTGCCTTTGGTACTACCTAAATAAATAAATATTATGATGCCCTTCTTTTTATTAGACTGGACAGCTCGTTCACAGTTACAAAGGAACTGGGGGTATTTTTGAAGTTTGCTGGAATTCTCGAGGTGACAAAGTTGGTGCTTCTGCTTCGGATGGGTCCGTTTTTGTGCTGGACTTGAGGAAGATATAAATATATAGTCCATTTCAGTTAGTCCGTTCAAACTTGGACAGACGAAAAGTATTGGTGTACCTACGTTTTTAAATATTCAACAGCAAAATTTGTCCCCAAACATCAACCATCGATCCCGGAAATATTCGTACCTATCTTCTTTCTCTTTAAATGATACGTGAAATTGTGCTTCGTATTGGTAATACCCGAATTTGTTTGATGTCTTGATCGCAAGCTAGGTATGCAGTTGTTTGAATTATGGAATAATTTGTGTTGTGGTTTAAAGTGAGTCGCTCTTACATAATTTAGAAAGTTTGTTATGAAGTGATGGTGTTACAAACCAAGATTTTTTTACTGTTTTATTTTATGAATGTTGACATCCATAAATATGTGTAGCATTTTATGTCGTCGTTTACATGAATTCACTTTACTTATTTTGAAGTTGACATAATACTAAACAAGTGTTGCCTAACATAAAGAGTTTAAAATATAAAATCTTGATAAAGTATAGTATTATGACGACATCAGCTGCATTTTAATTTAAATCCAACATTGCCTATAGCTTACAAAACCGGGTTGGACTGTAATGTACTTGTGGTGAACTGATTGTATACATGTAAATTTGACTAGAATATTGTAGTTCATTGATGTAACTCTCATATTGTAGATGTGGTAAGCTATTATATATTATTTCTATAGTTTCGTTATTACCGGGCGTCAGTCAAGACTTTTTGCTTCAAGGTATAAACGGTCATAAATTGGTTATCCCCTCAGTAGAATTGTTATTTTCCGTCCCTGTGTCAAAATATATAACTCACAAGGGTTTCAAACGAAAGTTTATATACATATATACATACATACAGGATAAATAAATGGCGTAATAAAGCTTAAGTTTCAGTTTATATATGTAAAAAAGTATGATGGCTTTCTTATCAGCAAATTATTTAACAGAATTTACTTATCCGCTGGGCTAATTTTGTATCTAGTTACCCATGCGAATGTTTTACAAAATATTATGTGCTACTGTGTCTAAATGTATGAACGTTTGAATTTTCTATACGACAAAAATAATTTATTTATTAAAACTATATAATTGTTGCCGCGTAAGTACCTATATTTGTTGTGTCTTTCTTTTATGTTTCTCCATGAGGTGTAAGTCCATTGGATTGCACCTTATCCTTGTCCTTCGTTTGTTACAAATTCTCCTCTCGTCTTATCGTATATAGCCGTACTGTAAGCTTTACCCAACTTGTTTTTCTATATCCTAAATCCCAATTGCTAACTGCATGTCGATATGTTCATTCCAGTTTTTATGAGTTGAACATATTGAAGCATCACCATGTTTTTTATGATGTGCACGAGTTTGTTGTAAACCATGTGTGTAGTAGACAAACATTTATATTACGTATCCAAAAGATACATTCAGTATCTCATGGAGTGCAAAATCCGCATCATGAGAAAATCTTCAGCGATGATGGTACACTACGCCATAAACAGTAAGGGTGAGTCAGGAATGCTGTTTCATTATAGTATGTAATGATCTGCGCCTTGCTTCAAAAATATCAAAGAAACATTGCCGATATGTTCTTAATTGACATCTTGGCGTCACATGACGGATTCAGTTCATATCGTTAAAGTATTCGAGTCTGTTTTGCTTGACAAACCTTTCACTTGGCCAGCTTGCAGGCAACAGAGCCAGCATATAACTCACATCAGCAGCCAGCAGGTAATCATACTTTGCTCTAGCTTAATAAGTACAATGACAAGTTGACAGACACTTTAGTTGAATGTATAGCCAACAAGATTAGATAAAAAGTTTTCGACATTTGGCTACACATATAGTGTATGCCCACATCTAGTAATAATCATAACTGGGCAAGACGGAACTTACCCCCATGCCCCCAGAGATGGAAAACAAGTCTCGAAAAATTTAAATATTTTACTTCACTGGACAAACTATATGCAAGTATAAGTACATACCCTAACTTACTTTACCCACTGGTCAGTACCGCTGAAAATATTTATTACAAAAGCTTTTATACGTGCATACTTCATCACAATGGCGAAAAAGAGATTTTAGGGGGAATAAGCCTGGTGTACTGAATGGTTTCTAATTTTATTCGTTCCAACTCTCTGACGCTTTTCATTATACGTAGTATTTACGAGCATTTATATGTTATGCAGGGGAGAGGGGATTCATATTCGGGTTTCTTTCATGTTTGAGGCATCGAGCTTCCAAGGGATTTGGGTACTTGGTACTCATGCTCATGCCCATAAATTGTATATCGTGTCTACAATTTTTCATTCTTTCGTCTGACAGAAATACATGAATAAATCTGTGTTTAGCTGTAAACTATATAAATATCGATATTTGTCATTCATACACACCACTTTTCCCATCACAAAATATAATTTTTAGCAGCTTTACAAAAATAGAACGAGCTACTTAACTTTTTTTTACTTTTATATTTTCGTATCTTTATGAACACTTTGTGGGTAGACAACTCTCCTGCATGAATATGGAGGTCATATAAGGAAATGCATTATATTTCTGAAATTGTTTATGATGTGTTCTGAGGAAAAATTGGGTTATCACAAAATTTTAATAGAAATTCAAAACAATCCAGCCCACGCTGAGCAGCCCTTCCTGGATTCCAAATTCCAATATAAGGAGAAAGTCAATGGCTTGGTTGCAGGGTCGTTTGGAAAAGTTGAAGTTAATTTTCTGAGAACTTATGAAAATTGAAAGTACCCGAACAGAAATACTTCCATATAGTAACACTCTTAATAGTACGAATTTTAATTTATTATATGAAATGTTAACCATAATTAAGCTTACGTATGCATGTACATATATATGTCAGTAACGCTTATTGTTACTAATTTTTCTACCTTCTCCTATTTTTCATATAAAATGTTTTCGCGTCATCAACACTTTTCTCTACAAAACAACGCGACTTGCTCATAATAAACACTTAATTCAAACAGTTTAATCGTCAGGTGGGACAAATAAACGTTTACATATCCCGCAATGGCAGTTTTCCGGAAGGACACAAAATTATATAGAAATTAACCAGCATAAAAAACCGTATTACACAGGAGTTGAAATCAATAGAAAGCTAGAATTTGCAAGTTCTCTCAATTATTTAGTGATGACTGATGACGTCCATGATTGTAATAATTCATGGATCTAGCCTATTTTCCAATAGTAATTAAATTAAATTCATCTTATAATTGACTTGTTATTGTATATGTATTGTCATATTACAGTGTATGACGAAAAACGTTTCCAGAAATATACGCGACCGTTCTTATTTTTCAAGGTTACAATTTACCATCCCGGAACTTTTCTAAACGGACTGCGCAACAGGAGTGTGTGAAAGAAATAATGCTCCGTTAAGCCAAAGGTAGCTGCTACCCAATTAATTTATCAATATCTAATCTCATTGAAGTTCATTCCTCTCTCCAGTGCACAGTCATAAGCTTCCCTTTTTTAGCGTCACATCCATATTAAAATCACAGAAACCCATATACATAAGTTATTCATGCATTTCATACAATGATACAATACATATTGTGCTTTGGCAGGTTATGACACCAAAAATACTAATAAGATAACATGATACCTCAAATTTTCATAATATTTTGTATATACCTTTAATACTCTATATACATAATATATTCAAGTACTTACTGTACATTATAGTACATCGATTCGAACCGAAAGGTGCTAATCCAATTTAGTATAGTTACCTAGGTACATTCATATACCTTCGACCTTCACTAATTATTGCAGATTTGTATAATATACATACTTTCAGTCAGCATTATCATTCAAGTGACAAAATTGCATACATTATATATAACATCACAACTTATTCACTCATTTTCAGCAATTCCTAATTACTATTTTGAGCATTAGATTTCCTATTACCCACATTCATATACATACATACTAGAAAGGCCGGAGCACTGGAGCAGCGTATGATATGTGAATCTATTTTTATTTTTCTTCTTATTACAGTGCAAATTAGTACTTCCGTGCATACCGACTTTTATTACCTACCTTCATTATCTCGCTTATTATTGTTATCTATTTTTAGCTATTATTTCTTCTATTCCTTTATTAATTTATTTTCAGCTATTTTTTTCCTCCGTTATTTTATTAATCCATATGCTATTTGCATTTATATTGCCTTCTATTCTTTTATTAAGCTAATATTTGTACATATTTTCCCCTTTTCTTCTTTTATTAATTCTTTATGAACATTTTTTATTCATTTATACCTCTCTCAGTCTCTCCTCTCGTATAGTCTCTCGTATCTTGCTTTAGTTTGTTTGTGCTCTCCATTATAGTATCAAATTCATGCGTGTATATATTATTACGATTTGTTTTGTTACACAAAACTGCAATATCTGAATATTATGTCAATCTCAGCATATTCCTGGTCTTTGTTCCGCAGTGCAAGTCATCCACTCTGGCATCCTCCAGCATCCATGTTTTTCCCATAAGCAAGAAGTATTTGAAGCGTTATTTAGTAACAGCTGACGATGGCAGTGTAACAACGCATTGGGAATGGATAACGCCTTGCTGTTACTAAGGTCAGGCATTATATATGGTGAGGGATATTATTTGTGAGGAACTTGAAAAAAACTGCTCATCTCATCGCATCACATCGTGGCGGTTGTGAAATACACAAAAAATGCTATATACATGGAGCAATACCAACCACGGCCATACTATAGGAATATGGAGCCACGAAGGTATTAAATAGCATATGAGCTGAATACAGTTGTACTTTTTTGTCTTTTTGTATTCAATACTTCAATACGAATAAATACAGAGAGAGAGAGGATACACGTACTGTAAGAACTGGGATTCTGCCATTTCCATCTGCCAGTTAGTAGCTTTTGCCTTTGCTCTGATGCTCGCTTTTAGTATACTTATATAACGTCGACGAAGGATCCTAAAGTACCAATATCTGTGTTAAGGTTCCTAATGTACCAATATCTGTATTAAGGTTCCTAATGTACCAATTTATGTATTAAGGTTCCTAATGTACCAATATCTGTGTTAAGGTTCCTAAAGTACCAGTTTCTGTATGAAGGATCTTAAAGTACCAATTTCTGTATTAAGGATCTTAAAGTACCAATATCTGTGTTAAGGTTCCTAAAGTACCAATATCGGTATTAAGGATCTTAAAGTACCAATTTCTGTTTGAAGAATCCTAAGGTACCAATTTATGTATTAAGAATCCTAAAGTACCAATTTCTGTATTGAGGATCCTAAAGTACCAATTTGTATCCTTTTAATACAGAAATATGGCACTTTTTGATACTTTGCCAACTAAAAGAAGCTTTCGTGTTGAATGTTGAGAACACACTATGTATATGAGCCATATATTAACAAAGACACGACAACCGAAGAGAGCAACAACGACAACATAACAACAAGGTTTTTATTTGAGATTTGATGTATAGAAATTGAAGGCTTGAAGGGTGTTCTGGGGCCATAGAGTGTCTGCAATTTCGCTGCTGCTCCTCAGCTCTCCTGGTTGGCTTTGGCTCCATCCATTGAACACATGAATTTCAGTTTAATACTTTTAAATAGTGACGGATCTGCTGATGATCTACTGTATATATAACTTGTATTAAAAAAGACACAAAATACAAGTCTAAACCTATAGTAAACTCTGTCGTTGTTCTGTGGTGTTTTATGGGAAAGTTTAGATTCCCGACTGTATTCCTCAAAGCGCTTATTATAATATACATTATCATTAAATAATTATTTTAAAATACAGATTACAATATTACAACGGCGTAAATGTGACAGGATCTGAACAAATCTGAATTTTTAGGCTCTGTACCCAGCATTCAAAATAACTGTTTTCAAAAAAATAAATTGTTGTTAAAAATATTCTTGTGAGTCCCCATGGTGTACACACTCTTATTTAGATATATATAAATAATTTTATTACTATACACCAAAAGTGTCAGTTATTTAGAGTGTCTGTGTGAGTATATTATTTTATTTACTTTAAGTATACATTAAATTATGTGTCTCCGCTGTTCCGTTCCGTCTTCATTTCTTCATCTACTTTGTCCCTAATTTCTCTCAAGAAAGAGCAATATCCGTGAAATTCACATTCTTCCGATCAGAATATTCGATATTCAGTCGAATTTTGACGAATGCCGTGTATTTATACATATCATATTTGTCTTTGTCTCTCTTTTGTGACTTCTGTCCCAAGTACAACGGTGCACTTCTCTTTATGTAATAATAATAATAAATAATAATAATAGTGTTTAATATGTCCGTCAAGACATTCCTGAGTAAAACCATACTTGGAGTTTGCCAATAAGTCAAATAACATCGTGTGTTCCTTTAAAACAAAATATATAAATGATGATTATGAATTTATGACCTCCTCTGTATAGACTTGTAAATTAAGATCGGTGTGCGGATTTCGAGAAAAATGTCAGCAGTCTTTGTTGAGAACCGGGACCACTGTGAGTGTGGCATTTGGGCTGAACGCAGGGGAACTATTTGAAAGAATATTCTGTGCAACCCATATAAATTCCGTTTCTAAGTATGAAGTTTGTAAAACAATTTTTTAAATTTTAATTTGTAAATCAGTATAAGTAGATTTTAAATCAGAGTAAGCATGATTTTAAATCAGAATAAGTATGATTTTAAATCAAAAATTTAATTTTTTATAATAATAATAAGTATTTTTTTAGAGCATAATAAGTATTTCCGATAGCATGATAAGCATGTTTAAGTATGTCGGTACAATAATGATAAAGTATTATTATGATGCATATATTTGTAGAAAGGCATCTTCTGGCACCGAATCGGATTGCATATATGTATACATTTCGAAGTTATCATTTGCAGTGTGACAATATTTTGAGTTTATAAATAACGTGTAGAGTATACTTGCACAGATTTTGGATTTTGGCAATCTGCATTCATGTCTGATATACAGAATGTAATATACTTAGAGTTTGTACAGATGCAGTAAGACTTGCAAGATGCAATTATTTCAAAGATTTGGGCTGATCTCATCATACACATTGTTCCCCACTTGGATTTGTCTTCCTTCATCGCACACTTCGTGCAAATAAAGGGACGTTCACCTTGTTCATAGACCTTTCTGTAATATAATGCGTTTTCTGTGGGGAAAGTGGGGACATTTCGAAAATAGAGTAGCAATTGGGAAATTGGGATCAGTTGAAAAAAAAATTAATTTGTCTTTTAGTCTGATTTTTTGTTAATTATTATTTGTCTTCCCCAGTCATATTGCAATAATCACTCTCGCTTTGATATAATCACTTGCGTTTAGTGGTTTAAATTGGTCGGTGTCAAATCTCTGTAATATAATAATTGAGTCACCGGTGATAATTATTAATAATGATGTAGGCAATCAAAGCAAAGGTGAAGATAAGAATAAGTTGCAATGGCTAACGTGATATGTTATCATCTTTTTGTAACCCAATGTGTTTGTTTTAATAATCTTGAACAGTAGTAATTAGCAGTGGAGAAAACGGTATTTTAGAAGACAAACATTGGCTGAAGATTGGTTCAATATTATTTAGACAAGCTCAGAAAATATTGCGTAATTTTTCTGTTATTAATTTAATGGTGTATTTGATGCATTCTTTGCCGCAACAAAGGAACCGCTGCAACGTGATATTTTTAGGGATTTAATTTTTTAAGAATTTGTTAGTGTGGCATGAGGTAATTTGAGGATAATAATAATTACAAAGTATGTGCTGTTCAAACGCAACCTTTTAATGATATTTGTGTGTTGAACTTAATTATTTTTATTGTTATAGAAAAATCAGACGCAGTCATTATTTCCATCGCGATGGATGAACGAAGGCCTCAAAAGCTCTCCAGAAGTGGTCTTACACTCAATTTAGGAGATAAGGACGTTTTCTCCTTGGACAACTCATCGAGAAATCAACATGATAAGACTTTTAAGCCTAAAAGGGCTTGCCCCAGTCCTATTTCGTCGATTGTTGGAACTGCACTGAATCAGTAAGAGCCCGATGGGCAATTTTCTAAATATATTGTTGTATAGAATTTTGTTCCAATATTTCCTCGTGGAAAAACTCAAACTGAAATAAAAAGAAAGCAGTAAAGGAAGTAATTTTAAACTATATATTTAGAGTTTTCAGGACTGTTTATGATTAGCTTTCCTATTGTGTTAAGTTCTTGAGTTTATAGTTGTGCCATAATGATTCATTGTTTGGCAGTTACTGCAAGCAATACTTTTATTTATTATACAGAATGAACCTAAAGCGGTCATCGTCAGCTCCTATGATTAATCAGCTAGGAACTCAAGGAGATACCCGTACTGGATGTAGTTCCGCTGCTTCCGCCTTAGGAGGACCTTCCACCCAGCATAGCAGCGGTTCTAAAGACGCTATGTCAACGTGTGATACAGACACATCAACTTGTGTCAATGGATTTCTTACTTCTTTAGGAGGATCACGACCTCGAAGATTCTCTGCAAGTTTTAGCCCAGTAAGTACATATTTTTATTTTTATTCGATTCCACGATTGCTTACACACCCATAATAGTATGAATAAGTTCAAAAATATCGAAGGTGGAATGAGTGAGGTTAGAAATCTTTCCAAATAAGAAGCTTGTAATAAGTAAAGCCCTTCAGAATTGATTCACCTGAACACTAATTAAAAATGAATAATCCTAATAAAGTTAATGATATTGTGAATAGGGATCGCCTGGTCTTGCTCCAAGTCGTGTTAGTCAGTTAAGGCACGAAAACTCAAATTCAACAGACTGGGAATCTGCTAGTGAAAAAGAATTTCATGGAAATTCAAATATTGCACAATCATGGGAAGACTTGTCTCTTGTAAGATTTCGATAGTTTCCTTTTAAATTAGATTACAAACAAGTTATACGCATGTAAATCATGAGCAATAACATTCAATAACTCTTAGTTCACAACACTTTTGGTGCAGGATTCTATGACCATGGAAGCATCCACAAGACGACCTAGTTTTTCAGATCAGTTGTGGCTATCAATGCCCGGATCAACTTCATTGTCCGCATCCTCTTCTCCTACCGCATCCCCTCGTGTTATGACAAGGTTCTCGCCATCTTTGTCATCTCCTTCCCCAACTAGAAAAAGTTTCACCTCAAGACGATCCCAAAGTCCAATTGCAATCCGACCGAGTGTATTATCATCTGGACAAGGTTTGTATTTATAAAGACATCTATAGTTTGCTACGGTTTTGTGTATGAAATTCCAGGGTATTGAATTAATTATTTTGTAGGAGTCAAAAGAAAATGTGATTGGGATTCAAACCAAATGGACTGTAGCCCTCAACCTGCTAAAAGATTGGGGGGCCTGTTGAGTCTTCAGCAATACAACCAATGTGTTACTCCAATAGTAACGAGTAGCAGCGTACCAATTAATGTAGCCTCTAGCATGAATCAAAGTATTATGATAAACAGCAACCATAATAGCCTCAGTCAAGATTTGCATGTGCGCCACACTGAGTCTCCCAACTCAATAGAAACTGAATCTTCTATTTCCTCTAATGGGGATTCGCCTTTTTTCAGGCCTCTTGATTCTCCCCTTGCCTCTGATGATTCTACTCAACCAAAATGAACTTTTGTCATATACTATGCTTATGTTATTTTAATAATCATTGTGAGTTTTTAACTCGGTCTGTAGTTACTAGCTGCCAAAAAATATATACACAACAATTAAGTTGTCAGTGCGACGTCAGGTATAATCACCTTTATTTTTATGTCTATTGTCAGATTTTGCAGTTACTACATATGTATATTACCTTCAAAGTTTGTTTATACATTTCTTATTTAATTCAAAGATTGTATTTATTGTTTTAATAAATTGCCTTCAACGCCTTACATTTTCTATTTATGTTGATCTTTTTCTGCAGTTAAACTAAACAGTTCTCTTGTTGGTAAAAGATTATTAGATTTTTAGCAGCATATTTCTTCCTAAATCATGATATAGCAAACGTTTTACCTGAATAAACTATTGAAAATTGGTTAGATATAAACGTAAATCTACTGCATTTCAGTATGTACGATAATGAAACTATTCCTGTGTACATTTTTTCATTCAGAACATAAGATCATGAAGGTTAAAAGTAACGTAAATACATTTTTACTTCTAATTTATAAATACAAACACTTACTTTGATATTAGCGAAAAGAAAATGGAATACAAAGCATCCTATTGATAATGATTCAAATTATGATGGATAATATTTAAAAAATTAATAGCCTAACAAGTAAACAGGTATGTACATATTGTTTCATCTTACAGAAATCTACACCTTTGGCTCTTATTACGTCTGCTCCTCATCACAGAGCGCACAGCTTCGACAAAAATTTCTTCGATTCCTTCCCTACTACGTGATGAACATTCAATGTAGGCACTAGCTTTGATTTTTGATTTCATCTTCTTCCCAAGTGATTCAGAGACCGATTCCTTGGCAATGCCTCGTGTATCCATTTTCGTCCCTATAGGTTTTTACAATGACAGCTTTTACTTCGCAAGGAAACGCTTTCAAAACCCTCTGCTATGAAAAACCATGCGTAACTTACCGACGAAAATTACGTCTGCCTTCGGGCAATGGAATTTTATCTCGGGCATCCATTTGGTCACCGCGTTGTGCAATGAGGCTGGGCTATTGATGGCATAGCAAAGGATGAAACAGTCCGTCTTTAAATTTTAAAAAGGCTTATTAAGCACATAATGCATTTAATTGACTAGAGAAGTATAAGGATATTTATGAGTGTACCTTTGGGTAAGAAAGTGGTCTCAACTTGTCGTACGTCTCTTGGCCAGCAGTATCCCAGAGATGAAGCGAAAATTGAACGCCGTCTACTGTAATATCCGTCTGATGAGTTTCGAACCTATACATAACATTGAAATTAGCTTTGGTATGGGAAATGTGAGCATGTTTCCTAGAAAATTGTTGTTTCACATGGGTATAGCTTACTACAGATAATTTTGGCTGCCTGAAAAAAATTATAATAATTAAATAATCAGCGTGGTACGTAAGAGCACATTTCAAGGTTAATCCTGAAATAATTTAATTTAAAATTGCCAGCATGTGCACATAACCCATACAAATTACAATTTAGGAAGCTTAGCTATACTAGAGTCCTGGAAGCTTAGTACTTACACAGTTGGCACATATTCCTCGGGAAAGACACTTGACGTGTAGGAAATGAGAAGACATGTTTTTCCAACACTCCCATCTCCTACTACAGTAATTTTTAGAGTATTTTTATTGATACTGTCGTCTACTGGGGACATATTTAAGCTAATTCTTACATCTATTCTACACTAGAAAAATATTAGATTATGCTGAAATACTACACATTAATTTACTGCAAGAATCAAAAACTAATGCAGGAAACAGTCACAAACACATAGAAGTAAATAAATCTGTCAGAGACAGACACTGGTTTACGTAACCATTGGCTGGACTTAACACACTTTATTTATAGGGAAAATACATGAGAACCAACTAAAAAGCTGTTTTGTTCAACGGTGACTCGTAAACAAATTGTGGCTTGATATGCACATTTGTTTTCGCCAGCTCAATATACTTCAGGAAAAATGTATGATATGTAATATATATATTTTCTTCACCTATCCTGTACGGTTTCTCAGGACGGTCACCCAACAGTTCAGCAATACGTAATTTTAAATTATGGTCTAGTATTAGCAATGCAATGCTTAAGTTTAAATAAAAATATTACTAATATATATGCTCGTGAGTAATACATTTTTAAACGTAACCACAATCGGCAGAATCTTTCCTCCTTTCCGGAGCGTAAGGAATAGGGATACCTAGTAGCCGTATATAATCCAACATGTATTTAATGCATAATGTTGTTTTGGGAACTGCGATTTTTATTTATTAGTAATCACAGGTCCATGGTTTTTGTATCTATTTCAGAGGCGCTCTGCCACTATAGTGTAAATATGCATATAGCTTATTGCACAATCTATTTTTATTATTTAAATGTGCCAGTGTTCTCTGGTCTGCTTGTTATAAAATGATATTGCTTCATTTTTGTTATAATAAAATGTCAAAATGTTTCAAGGTGGCATATGTTATAGAACCCAACAGTGTTTTGTACCCAAAAATCTTCAGTTTAGTGTTCCTGGTAAAGTATAATTTGACAATATATGTATTTCAAAATGAATCATACTTTATATACTTGGAAAAAATTGTGTTTTTGTAGTAATTATGGAAATAATTATTACTACGCATTTGTTATTTAGGAATGAATTTCACACTTACATAAGTACGTTGGAACAAACCAATGACATTTACTTGTATGCATAATTATATGTAATTGTATGTATTTGGGATTTTCAAATCAACAACATTATTAAATTCATGTTTATACAATGTAACTACATGTGATACGTATGTAATGCATATTTAATGCATACGTATACACATTAATGGATTAGATGCCAAGGAGAGAAAGTACGGCGAACAAAATTTTGCTGCACACACACTGTAAATGCAAGTTTTGTACAACTATAGGGTTTTCAAAGTTTGAAGGAATGTCAGTAACAGTATCAAACATTTACGTCAGTTGTGCCTTGCATATGTAATATCTCCAGCAATAAACAGTTATTTAAGAGAAATTTTGAACTTTCATGTTCAATACCTGGTGTGCTTTGAAGTGCACATGTTATTCGTCATATATTATTCGTCATATTACTTGCAGTTCCCTGTGAAACCAGTGGGATCTCGTAATATTTCTATATAGTATAAGCTTTTGATAAATTTATAACATAAAATCTTATTCGAGTAGTCTGTAATATAAGTAACTAAGGGTCCCCTCAATATGGCATTCTGACGCGTAAGAAGATGTAAAGAATGGGAAATGTTGGTAGCAAAGTTTTGTAGAATTTCGGTCGATTAAATAGTTTTTATTCGAAAACTTTTGCAGTGGTATTGAATGAAAGCCCCCTGTAAAAGTGTCTGAATTTTGATGTCAAGTTCACATTAGGAATATTGCAATCCTATCCACCGAGGTGTTCTTATTCGTACTCTATACTGCAGGAGCTAATTTATATAGGAAAGTGTTTATGCAAGGGAATAAATGTAAGTTTAAAAGTTAAGGAAATGTCATTCGTTGTATGAGATTACACCTAGACTATAAACTGTAAAAATGGTTGTGGCGACTGTCATTTTTACTTACCGAAAGAGAAAAGAGAGAGACAGAGAGAGAGAGAGAGTTTCTATCTTCCAGGTTAAATATCTTTATGTAAGTAAATGTATAGTACATGGTTTAAGTGCAAAGCTGAATTAAGCCATACACAACATATCTGTGTGTCCGGTATATTTTCTACAGCTCACCTGTCACTGATGTCAGGCTCTGGTATTAATTACTCGAAGCTATAGTTTTAATCCTAAACTAATTATCATTGTGCCTTTCTGGTGTCGCCTAATATCTTGTCATTTGGTATGAGTATATATTGAATCATTAGCATGGATTCTACAGTCTTTCGACAGAGCTATGTGGTCACTCTTATTAGAATGCATTTCTTGGTGAAAATGACGCCACATTACCTTACCAATCGTTGTGTGTAGATGTAGTGTACATCCCGGGCCTCAATTCTTCTCATTCACGATATAAATGTATTTATGTGCTCTTGAAACCGCCCACTAGTTGTTGCTTAGTTTATCATGGAATCGACCGGTTCCCTCGATATTGTACTAATCACTTTACCTCTTTGCTTGAGTGTCTGTATATGGTTCATGAAAACATTGAATATACTCATAACTCATAACCTATGCCCATCACCGACGACGCCACAATAATTACTGCCTCAAACCCTGATAGTTGCTTCGATTCCCTTAATTATTCATACATTTATTTAGCAGTAGATGAAAAAATGTAAATATGAATTTTGGTAGTGCTCAACTTAATACCATTAACTGTTGATTTGTATGGTGGACATACTATAGTGGCTTAAGAATCCGTGTATACAACTACTTTGGGACTCTCGCGTATGTCGATAGTCTCCATACGTTTGTTACAGTAAATTGTGGCAATAATAATAATTATTATAAAATATATCTTTATATACATACAGTAAATATATATTTTGTTTGGTATCTGTATATTCATTAGATGTATATTTTTGTTTGGTAAATACAATCTGTATACACAATATACATATATTCTCTGTATTATTAATAATTATAAGTATATCTTACGTGGTATTGCATGTCAATATTATTTGTCTATTCTGGCGACTAAATGACGTCCTTACACTGTGTGAATGGCATGTTACAGGAAATTTTAAGTCGAGTTTTGTCTAGTCTCTTCCAGAGTATTTCAATTCAATATTCGTTATACATGTACATGTTACTCTCAGAAGCACTCGCGACTCACTTGAAATTATTCAACTGTGGCAACAATTCGGTAAACTGTAGCAACTATAAAAGTAGAAATGCACGGAGAAGAATTAATGATATAACAACAGCACTTGTAACACATGTTACTCTCTATTAGCATTTACACACATCAGTCAGTTAATACATTTTGATTCTCCACGGTACAGTGTGTAACACTATTTTTAGGTAAAACAATTATTACATTACATTGTCAGGTAAGTGCTTTCTTTTCATTAAGACTGCATCATACACAAGCAATTAATCCAATTATATGTGCCATACACATACATTTTATATATGAGCTGATCAAAAGCGATATGAATGTTACAGCTGAAAAGGACTATGCATGCTTTAGCAATATTTCATCACATTTCGGATTTTCTAGTGCCCTAATCAAAAACCTCACATTATGGATGCTATACAATGCACTACTGACGATGAGACCAAAGTCGTTAACGGATGTAGGATTTTATGACATGACCTGTCTGTAGTATTAATTAGTGCCTAATTACGTTTATGTAGGTGATTATTATGACTTAAAAAATAATCCTTATTACACGTGGAGCGGAGAAAATGGATTTTAAAATTTAATTTAAAAATCTTTTCTTTGATAATTCAATGAGTACGGGTGAATGAAGTGTAGCATGCAAAGAAAGTGGAGAAAAAGTCATCCTTACTTATGTAATCCGTCGAAAACATTAGAAAGCTTGAGTATTTTGCTGTACGTGTAAGCTCCACGATGTTGTTGTTTATTCTTTCAGCAACAGAAACGCGGAACTGCCTGAATCAACTTAAAAGTCTGTTACGGACACACTTCATGCTGTTACAGTTTTTGACATGTACCCACAACAACTTGCAATAATATATGCACATGAATGAATATTGATATATTATATTATAGCATATATGGATTTGTTCGATTGCAGCTGAAACAAAGAAAAAAATACAGCATAGTATCTTCTGAGATGCGAGATAGAAAGGAAGAAGGGGTCCCTAGGATTATTTATTTGACTGCGGGCGAGCAATGCTATTTAGGAGCGGTACTGTAGACAAACATACTTGAGAATGATGAGGATCCTCATCCGCTTCACCTTTCCTTGTACACAAAAAGAAAAAAAATGAAAGATCCCGAAGAGCTTTTGGGTTCTTTATCGATACTAACAAACGATATGGAATTCGATCACCTATGATGTTTATATACGATTGTCAATTGAGAGCTCGTTATGTGCAACAAAGTTTTGTATTATACTATCTTCCATAGTCTTTACAAACCGTTTTAGCTATTAATGCCCCTGCTGATGTTACTTATGTATATGAAGCGTATACATGAAAATGGAAGGGGAAATTTTTTGGTTTGGTTGGGAGTTAAGTAAGGGTGCTGGGTAAAGTTTTCCCATTTCTATCGTATGTAGAAAGCAATCAAGAAAGGAATTTCTTTGGACATGTGCAAACCTTATGGAACATTGCTTGCCTTCTCTGCTACAGTACAGTGGAATGCTTTGATTCTTCCATGAGCTGCAGTCGATGTCAGTCTTGTTCGGAACACTCGACTTTTGCCACGTACAATTGATAAGCTCTCCATTGCATCTCTTGCTTACATATCTGTTTTAAAAACCACAAAGCCGGTTTTTCTCTTGTCAGCAGGGAATCACATACGCATACATTGCAAAACACACAAGGGAGAGTGATATCCACTTCACTCTGGCTTTCAGCCTCTTGCCTCTCACCAACACTCGATCTTACTTTCATCTTATCGTCTCAACTCTTTCAATTTACATTTAACACATTTCCTATTCTAATCATGCAGTCTACGATCACTCTCTTTTTTGGATTTCTCATCCTTTGCAACTCCGCTCAAGCTAACATCAATCAAGGTTGCCATTGCTATTATCTATCTCCACTTATTGACTCATTGAATACCGTTGATATCTTTTTCACCCTTCTTTCTCTTTATTTAACATTGTAGGTATGGATTTCTTACATTTCCCCACTGTAATAATTATATTTCTAAAGCTTTTTGTTTCCCATCCTCTAAAACCTCTTTTTGCTACATATTTCAAACAATATTTCTATTCGCCTACACTTTCGTGCTTGTTATGATATAAGTAAGGTTAAAATTGTTAGGAAATAATTTTGCTATAGAGGTAGAACATGTAAATATTTCTATTTTCCAGTAAAAACACTTACCATAGATAATTTTCCTATAGTTGGGCTCTCCTTTACTGTCATTTCTGGTACAATTAGCTAAAGTTTTCTTGTTGGTTGAAACCGACGTCAACACTGACTTTACTTTTGAAAGTATGGCTTGCCAATTTCCGCCAAGTATTTCTACCTGAGGATTTTGAATAAAAAATTGTTATCATTGATCAAGATCAATATATATTTCTTTATCATACTGTTATACCGACCTACAGCAAGCTCTGTGCACAGTTGTTTACAGTGGATGAAAGGAACAAGATTGCTAAAGTATGAAAGTGAAACAGGAAAGGAAGAGATACAAATAACCTAGGTAGGAGCACTGCGTTACTTCAGAAAATCAACTCATTTGTTTGTAAAGGGCTTCTGGGTAACCGTAGAATAACTAATTTGCATTTCATGTTGAAATGTTAATCAGAGTGAAATTAGCTCTGACAGGAATTAGGGTACCCAACAAGTTCAAAGAATCTGAAATGAACATAGAATGTCCCTCCTAAATATAGGGGATTCGTTAGACTGCATTTGCCTCTTTTTGAAGCTCAGCTAGTTGTCATTGTCAAGCAGTTTTACTGATCTTGAGAGTCGGGCATTTAAAGAGAGAATTCTGAATGAGATTTTGTGGCACCGCCTTACCGTGAAATCAAATTTTAGTGCATTCACATTTACTGAGCACTTCCTGAATTATTTTTTAAATATGCCTTTGGCTGTTATACTGTTATATGAAAAAATAATTTTCTGTGCGTAATAATTTATTCAAAGGAGAAAATTTAAATACGGGGTCGGAACAGCGCAAAGTTTCCCAATGCACATTCCGGGGTAAGCAGTACTCACCTGGTGAAGTTTGGCATGCCAATACCACCAGTCCCCATTGCGTCATGTGTACATGTCGTCAGGTAAGTTTGTAAAAGATACTCTCTTAGAGTTAAGAAATAACAAAGAATTTCACAGTAATTACCGAAAATGTGACATTATAGCCCTATTATATCAATGGATTTAATATCTTATTCTTCACATTTTGAAAGTTAATTTTCTTTCTATGTAGAGTTTAACTTTTCGTGTCATATTATTATTGATATCATACGCGTTTCATTGGTTGTTGTGTCTGTTGTATAAAAAAGAGCATCATGTTGAATGCCTTGCCAGATATTGGAAAGCTGATTAGTAGTTCATTAGCTCAAATGCTCTCGAACAAGTCCAAAATGTTACGATAAAGCTGTACAAATTAGGGAAGTAGTGGGGTGTACTTGCACTTGATCTTTTTATTTCAGAGTGGGAAATTAAACTGTACCAACCTGGAATGCTGTGGGGACGAAGACAGTGGTGGAGGAAAGCAGAATATGTCGGTTGATTCGGAGAGTGCAACGATAGGGGTAACAGAAGCTATTTCGAAAGGTATTAATGCGTGCTGTGAAACATGCGGAAGGAGATCGTCTGCGATGAGATCTTCTACAATACAAACTATTTCTCAGGATGAGAAAGACAGCAGCAGTCATTACTATGATGAGGAAACTGATGATGATCCATTAGTAAAAGCTAACTTAGAGCATGTCTCTTGTCTTCATCAAGGGAAGATTTATCGAGATAGAGAAGTTTTTGCGGCTAACATGAGTGGACTTCCTATTTCAAGTCGTGGTCGGGATCATTGCATGCACTGTGTCTGCCAGGTAATGGATTTTTCAACTTTTTCTCCATTTTATTTTACAGCTACGCTTCAACTTCACAATTATTCTCAATGCTACCGTTTTATATTCTATATGATATCATGTCACACGGCACCGGCACGTTGCTAATTTTTAAACTTTATTTCGTATATCCGCTCATTCTCGGTGAAATCTTACCCTGCAATCCTATAGGTTGCCCTATTTTTAGGACCTGTAATAAGAATTTCGAAAGCTATATATTGAAGTTTGTATAACAGCTATTTTGATGTTGCAATATGTAAAGAATCGGAATTGTGTAAGGAGAGTATTACCAACCCGATAAGTACGTATAATAATCAAGCCTAGCTTAAGTACTGACTCAATTGGTAATCATCTCCACAATAGCTAGAGATCAACCCACTTCCTTCTATTCAAGTGACCTTGGCAGTTTCGGAGGATTGAAGCCGTGGTTGTTGACGTTCCCAAAATTAGATTGAAATTCGTGGTATCTCTTTACCCCATTGGAAACTTGTTTTCACCCGCGGCAGGAGTTTATTACACTGGTGCATTCTAGCCGTATCACTGGATGAAGTAAACAGGCAATCATCACAGCTTTCATCTGCTAACACATGTTATGTACTTTTGAGGCATTCTACTTCAAGGAAGCTTTTATACGGAGATGTAATATAGAGGCACAGCGGCATAATCAGAAGAAAACCTGTCAATGTTGGTGGTTGCAACAACCTCCAGTTGTTCCTTTCATCTTGGCGCTACCCACTACGACGCATTTAGATATTTCTCAAATCGTAGTACTTAAATAGAGCAACTTATACAAGAAAAATGCGTAGACAAGAGGAAACTCAATACCACTCGATGTTTTCGATTCACACAGTTTCTGCAGAGTGAATACTACTAGAGATATCGTGATGAGATTAGATTGGACACGAGTGCATATGCCAAGTGTAGTAGGAGGCAGTATACGTAAGTTTGTTACATGACAAGAGTTTGAAAATGACATGTGAAAGAAAGTAATCTACTAGACATTTTCTCAAATTTTCTCAAGCATAAGCAAAGAAAAGTTTGTCTATTTCATAATCACGTATCGCTATGTGTACAATCGCATGTAGCCGTCTCAGTTTAGTACGATAATGTGTTAAAGAAGCAAGTAGATATTATTTTTCGATTGCATACAAATATTAGGTGCCTAAGCTAACACGTAAAGAGATTCGGCACGCTAGGATAAGAATGGAATAATGAATGTTGGTGCATATGACTTATAGTTGCTTCCTTTATCACGTTATCCACAAATCGTAAATAATTACAGGGTGGAATGGTGCTTTGCAACATGGATCCATGCTCTGGCTTCGACTGCAGCAAGAACGTGTCAAGTATTATTATGAAAGCATGTTGTGAAAAATGCAATGGTAAGTACGAATGTTGTTCCACCAGTAAATTTTATTGTTTTCAACCTCCTCAATTTTCCAGAACAACGCACCTCTGAAAAGCTATTCAACTGTTTAACACTTCCAATCAGTTCCATGATTTTAGTATTTGATATACCTAATGCATTATACACTACAGTAAACTCTGAAATACAAAGTTGAATAAAGGCACACGAACAATACACTGTTTAGATTTATATAAATTAATTCCGAAAGTCATCCTTTACTAAGAAACTTATTCTGAATAAAGGAAGTTTCAAGTTAGACCCTCTTTACAAATAATATTGACTAATTTTGTACTTATGAAATATGAACGAGGAAATATTTCGTTGAAAATCCTGAATGAAAGCTGGCAGAACATGAACAATTAATATAGGGAAGATATCATATTTTCAATTCGTTCTTGTCAATCGGTATAAACGTTTTACATCATACTTTATTATATTACATTCAATATTTTTAAGTTGAGCCTCACTGGCGAGTTTCCTGGAAACCCTTCAGATCGTATTTGAAGCAAATATCAATAAATAAAAGACTGAAAAAACATTTCTGGAAAATTATCCTAGCTCTCGTAGTATATAGTAATGGCTTGTACGGCTTCACAAAGATACATGCTATTGTGCGTGGGGAGGTTATGAAAGAACAGCTGTAGAAAGAACGCAAGACATTATTAATTGGAGTTCACTTTAGTTGTTTGTCATTCTTGTTGACAGCGGATCGCGAAAGTGTAAACATGAAGGCGGCGAGCATCGAGAGCGGTCAAAAACCGAAGTCATTCGAAAGGTCGGGACTGGGAGACATGAATGATATTGCTGATGCTCAGTATTTACACACGTCAACATCGACGGGTGATCAAGAAAGAGTTCCACTCGGATCTGGAAATTCTCCAGAAGAAAAGCGTTTCATTGTCAACCGCCGGCTTCTAGCACCCACCAAACGTGCTGGATGCGTTTCCGCCGGAAAGTATGTTCCTAACCAACTTACTTTCAACAACTCTACCACTGTCACCCGTGCACCATAGACTAATTTCCCTTTATATTTCCCATTTTTTGCTTCAATTACTTTGACCTTTGTAGGAAATGAGGTGGCTTTACTAGCAAAGACCGTACTGTAGGTATTAAAAGCCAAATAAATAATCAAGCCAACT